>CASHTH010002716.1:0-90245 GCA_030341885.1 Geodia barretti | reverse complement strand
TTTACACTTTAGGCATTTCTTTGCCTTCACCTTGTCGGCCACTGTACCGCAGTGGCTGCATATCTTAAGTCTGGATCCAGGCAGCCGTGCAATGTGTGGGTTTTTCCGTCGACAGGGAGGGGAATACGTCTCGCCTTCCTTGGTCTTTCGCGGACGGCCTCTCTTCTTTGGTGTCAAACCTGACTCTTCCTCGCAGCCAGCCTCCCCTTCCTCCTCGTCCTGCGCTTGCTTGATTTTCTTAGGCCTGGAGCGCCCTTGCTTCTTCTTCCGCGGCGTTGTGCTAACTAACTCACTCCTGTCATCCTCTACGGCGTTTGTGTTCTCATCCCTCTCCATGCTTTCGTCATATCTTTTCTCTTTCACACTCATCTCACTATTTTGTAGTGACTCTTCTCCTGGGGCTTCGTCATTAACTGAATCCATTTCCTGACCAAATACTTGCCCGCTGTCATTTCCCACCTCTCGTCTTTCCAGTATTTCTCTCACTATCTTGGTGCAAGCCTGAAACTCTCCACCTGTATTAACACTCGCCTTTGTACATTTCTCACTAGCCTCAGAGTCAAGGGCCTCCACTGGATCAGGTGTACTATCAAAGCTACTATGAGGGTTCGTATTAGTGCCCTGGTCTATACCAAGAGCTGTGGTATCGGGTGAAATATCAACATCCATAGAAGGAGGGGGACTTGAGACCGTTTCCATGTCATGGGCACTATTGACAGTACTGTCAGCACTAGCCATAGCTCGTACCCACCTATTGAATGTATAGGCTGTACACTCGCTCAAACCAGCTTAGATTTGCATGTGCCTATTTTCCAGATTGCATCTTCCTTGCCTGTAAATAGATGTACATATGTGCATCATTATAGCCATACTTAAGACACATTGCATAAAGAGCCCCAAATTTCACAATTTCGTGCTGTGTATTCTGCTTCATACTCTCAGGGCATAACATTACTAAGTAAAATACAGGTATATAGTGTAAAGTGGAATGGCTTTTGATTTTAGGTATCTCATGATTTAAAGGCAATGTGTCGGTACATAAGGGCTACATTTACTATAGACAATAGGGCCCAGTGCAAGAATGCAATTAGGTTTCTGTTTTCATAGCCCTTATATCACATTCCGTTTAACCTACTACTGTGCACTGGCTATCCCGAGTGAGTTCAGCATTAATAGCGAGTGCTCTTAGACAATAGATCTATGCAGAAGCAATATGGTCCTCTATCAGTGACCATTGAACTGCTTGATATGTTTTTGTTGCAGTGCTAATGTGTGTATACACATTGCATCACTATACAGTCAACATGCACAACTATGAATTGGGAGGAAGTGGTTTTTGAAGGCTTCTACACTGATCACCACTTTTCTTTGTATAGCTGTATGATTGAGATAAAGTTATTGGCACGCACAACCAGTCTTTACTGTACTGCATACACTAACATTTATGCACACTAGTGGATCTTCAAACAGAATAGAGACATAAAGAACTATTGAGTTCTGACTTGGCTACAAAGATTACTGCTACCACTATGCAGCATTTCGCTGCTTTGCACTGGGAGGGATGGCATGCACCATTGCCTACATACGTCATATGTTTACAGTGGAATGCAAGGGGAGGTGGTGATCGCATATCATGGACGGAGAAGGAAGAAGACAAGAGGATGTATGCCCCATCCATATGCCTGCAGATCACGTGACCCATATCATTTACACATAGAGAGAATACACACGTGCATTTTACATATATAGGTATAAATGCCATGCTATAGCCTATGATTACCATGATCATACACAGTGCATAAGAGGTGCAAGGCTTCCCCGCACTTCCTCCCATATTATAAGACAGATCTGGCTCAATAAACAGTACCAAAGTGAGCCCACGGTGTACTGATCATAAAATGTATGTAAAGCTGAGTGTACATCAGCTATACAAACATGCACAATTGGATTAACGTAGATTGCCATACATACCTATGTATATGTATACTCACTAGGAATGTCGCATATTATGCCACTATGCATGTAAAAGCATGTGCACTATTGAAAGTTTGGTTTTGTTCATCAAAATGTCAAGAGATGACACATTCATATGAAACAGCTGCTGTTTATATACATGGAGATTCGTGGAAGGTGGCATAGGAACACATGCCTGCTATGCATAGCTCTAGGGCAGGAAGTGCCTGCTTTCACAAAGTGAACAAAATGATAAATATGCATTCTATCTAACACCTTCAGCCTTACACTCTTCGCTGAGCGCCCAACAACTCTAAACTAGTAAATGCCTTCCCGTATCACATTTCATGTACATACTAACTTTGAAATTGAAAACCTGCGACTCTCCCTATAAAAAAACACAGTTAGGTCGCATGAAAAGGGTGTATGCACTACGTACAGTGTTGATTATGTTTTGAACATATACACATTGAAAGAAGTTTCTGTTGCAATGATTAATTTTTCACACTGATCGACTACAAGGGGAGGGTCAGTCCGCGCAGCGGCGCGGATGCCGCACACGTGAGTAAACACGCGCTCATAATACTTGGCTCCGCCCCCTCCTTCCCCGCCGCCATGCCTGATGAAAATAGCTAGCTAGCAACGGGTGGAAATTACACATGTGTATTATAATTGTAGAGCCAAAAACACTGCCACTTTCTAAAACGCTTTTCTGGACTAAAGTATGACTACTTTCATAGCTACTATACAAAGTCACAGAAGGTGCCAAGACTCGCTGGCTGACACCGCAAATATCGTTAACAAACATCATAATAACCACAAACTGGAAAAGCAAATTATTGCTACCATGCTTTTTAGCTACCTAAAGAGTCCCAATAACATATAAGAGTGTCACTGTAGTTTTATCTACGGACTGGACATACCTGCAACTGAAGCTTGGCGAGTAGGCCTGTTGGAGTCAGTCACCGCGCACACAAGTTTACAGTTATCACTGAAGAATCGCGATATCTTCTACCAGGCCTGAGAGATATACGCTACTTGCACTGCCAGTCCACTGCTGGGATAGTATGCTAATATTCTGTAGCAAATTTACCTCGATCTAAGCGGTAGTATGCCGAAAAACAGAGTTCAGAGACACAGCATTAAAATCTGCTTCTGGTCAGCCTACTCAGTGTTCACCCGGCCCGACGGTATTCATGAGGACCAGGCATGACCAATCGTATTCCGTTCTGACCGTGACGACACAACGGGCCGGCTGGCCGCGACTGCGACATCACGTGGTCCTTGTGGGTTGCGCGCGCGCGCGCGTCGGAAGTAGCTTCGACTCATCAAAAAATTATAATTGCACCAAAATCAGAAACAATACACATAAAATTTCATATATAGAGTGCTGTAAAATACGAAGTGCAAATACAGTAAAGTGGTCATCAGACTAAAGACATGACATTCATGATGTGATCATGAAACGAGGGAGGAGGCAGTAAGAGTGTGTGAGTACGGAGTGAGCCTCAGTCATCTGTCATCTGGAGAAACTTGCAGACCGAGTCGCGATGACACTCTCCCTGGATGGTGAACGAGAACTTGTAGTAGCTCCCATCTGCACCGATAGCTGTGAGTGTATGTGTGTGTAAAATGTATAGAGGAAGATCAGTACAAAATGATGATTATAGGATGTGGGGTATATAGGCAGGCAGGGAAGGAGATAAGACACTATCACCAAAGGGTTTTTTTGGGGGGGAAACCACAATTGAGTATCATTCATCCTGATTTGGAAAGAAGCTTCTCCTATGTCTATGCACCATGATTACAGGATACGATTATTAGTTACCCTACTAATCTTTCTCATGACATCACCTTCAAAAGCGGTGACCTTCTCAACAACTCACCTACGACAGACTTCTTGTCGTTACCAAAGGCACAGATGCAGTGCATCTTGTTGGGGACCTGGAACTTTGTGAAGCTCCATCGGGAGCTGAAATACTTGGGCAGCAAGCCTCGAGCTTTGACCAGACTGCAGGTATAAAAGACCATAGAGAGAAACAACGCTGTGAAGTGTATGAACGGAAGAAAAAGAGCAACCGTGTAACCAGGAGTAAAAGCGCAGCAGAACTTGCCTACAGCACAGCTGCATTAGCATCATACATAAGAACGTGTGCTAGAAAGACACATTACCAGCACACCCTGCAACGTACACGAACACTAAAGTTGAATGTGGTCCCACTATCCTGTGCAATGTTACGAGGAGGTAAGAGGTATTATCTATGTGTTAGTGTACCTGGATTGCTTGTTCCTTCCTGGGTCTTCACTGGCAAACACGTGGACTGTCCCGTGGTCACTAGACACGCACAGCAGGGAGGAGTCCTGGTTGAAATTGATGCTGCACCACAGGGAAAAGTTTAATTTATCGGGGACTGGGTTATTACCCTCGGCGCGCATGCGCAGCGAGGGTACTGTAGTTGGGTGTGTGTGTGTGTGTGTCTGTTACTCTACATCTCACTTTTCGAATGTTTGTTCGTCTCACAAACGATATGACCTACTCAACGGGCAATGAAGGTCAGAAATTTTGTGGCGTTTTCTCTGAAAATGCTCCGTTGCAAAGCTAGAGCACTTCCAGCATTGTATGGCTAATGCCGGTAGTCGCCATTTTATCGCTAGCGGATAATGCGCATGCGCTTATATTTAGCACCGACCGGGTCCGCTTGCTCTGTCTATCTTGAAGGCACAAGAAGTCACAACGAATGGCGTGTATCGACTCTCGCGTGCTATCTTACTGTAGCTAGCCCGTGTCAGACACTCTGCGAGCTACTTCGCCGAGGGTTTGCACTTTAGTGCTTTCATTATCACATGAATAAGAAATCAGAACAGTTGTATATACTATAGCTGAATGTGCATATAAATGGTGTGTGTACATTATGGGTCACATGGGCTGTACCATGTTTATCGTTAGTCAAATATGGACAAATTTTATTTGGCATCAACTCGGCATTGACTCATTTCAATATTAGGGATAGTGAAGCCCTCATTGGCATTCTTGTGTAATTCAAGCACTTGCAGAGGGATCTTTGTAATATGATACAACCTCTCTCTACACCGCACTACGTGGCTCCTATAGTTGTGTGCCTAACTCACCAGTAGATGTTAGCATTGGCAGCTCCTCTCCTGAGCTCCAGCCGTAGCTGGAGGCTACCCGTGTCATACACCCTGATCAGGGTCCCCTGTGGGTATCACAGTCAGTTGTGAAACATTCTACGACGTAATTAGAGCTACAAACACTTACGTAACCATCATCATAGTAACATACACAGTAACTCAGGCATTTACACTCTGGGGATGATGGGTTTGAGCATTTCCAGTCGCTTGATAGTTTCAGGAAAGCATCCTTTATACTGGGTAGTGAACTGTGGGAGGATAATTTTGGTTCTTTGCTTGGCCTTGTTAAAAATTTTATTTTGGATGTTTGGGAGCTAAGAAAGGTTAGGTTATACGGCGATAGTCCCAGCGTACAACAGACCCAGTCTCAGATTGCGTCTGGGGAGCTGCAGGGTGTCGCTGGTGGAAGGGGTGAGTTGAGGTGTCTGGGAGGTGAGACAGGCACCTCATGTTCATATGGTGTATGTTCATGCACGTGTTAACGGTTCCGCCCATTGCTCTGGGTGCGTGGTCTATGGCCCTAGTGCTATGGCAGCCACCTGAGTATTATTACTCTAAGAGCCAACCGTGCTAAATAATAGCCAAGCTCAGCTGCAGAATGCTATAGCAATACAATTACTAACTAATGAGGGGCAGAAAATGTGCCAGTATATAAAAGAACAAGAATGTGGTATTCGAATGGAATCCTCTACGTTATGACGTGAGACACTACTTGTAGTAGGTTATGTATGTACAGGTGTGACTTTGTGTCTTTCACAGTCAATAGTGTTTTAACCCAACAGTAATAATGCAGTTTGTCTGAACTATAACTTGAACAAAACACAGACACTCTCTATTGCGTGTGACAATACACACAGTGGCAGTGTTTATTGGCATGCAAACACTGTACCATACATGCCTGCTGAGTATCGTAACTATTTAGGCAAATTAAAGCTTACAATACCCTGGATAAAGGCGTGGCATGACCTATCTTCCATCATGATCATTTGGAGAGAAGGGGCATGGGGGCAAAGAGTGCAACTTGCCCCTCCCGCTCAAATGTGTCAGAAACTACTGAGTCAGTTGTGCTCCCATATTTGACAATGTTAATGTGTGACCTTTTCAGAGGCAGTTGCAAGTCTTGTGCCGTGGAGGTTGAGAGCTATGCAGCTAATGGAGGCCTCGTGGGCAGGTATGACGGATGCAGGTTTCTGAATGTCAGCCAGGTCCACCAGGGCCACAGTCCCTGTCCCCTGGCCCGGGTAGGCCAGTAGGGAGTTGTTGGAGTTGGGACACAGACAGCAGAGACCTGGGTGGTCAGGAGACAGGATGAAGGAATGCGTGAAGCACACAGGACATACAATATAACTCTAGGCTTGAAAAAATCCCTCAAAAAATTAATAGTGTGGACTAAACTCCCAGAGCCACATATATACTTTGAGTTAGAGAAGGATACAGTGGAACTGCTCTAATTTGGAAACCAATGGGAGAGAAGAACGCGTCCTTTTAATCGCATGCCACCGACTGTTCTTGGGAAAGTAAGGTGTCCTTATTACCTCACTCCCATTTCAGAGGGGTCTTTAGAGACGGGTTTCACTGTACATGAACCACTGTGCAAGTTGTAGTGGCTTACGGGCAGCGAATGTGTTTAGTCGAGACACTGAGATATTGTACATACGTACCTCTGGGGTTGTGGGCAGTTTCAATCTGGTGCAGCTCCTGTGGGTTCCTGGTGAAGTTGTAGATGGAGATCTTGCGCTCTAAAGTCACTACAATCCTGCATCACAACAACAGTTTATCCAAACACACTGGTTTATAAAAGCACTTCTCTTTTCCAAGAATATGAGGAAATGGGTTTGTACAGGTATATAGAGGTAGCTACACTTCAGTGCTGCAGTGACCACTAGTAATTCAATGTGCTGGTGTGATTACCTGTCCCTCCTCAGTTTGACAGATTTGACTGGAGACGGAAACTCTAGCTCAGTCACTGCCTCTTTCTTCAAGTCGTCCCACACAATCACTACATACACACAACACACACACACCAGTCACCATATAGTCATGTGGGAACTGAAAACCACGCAGGGTATATAAAAAAGGCAACATTTTTGGACAAGATTCAACCCCCATTAACAGACTACAGCAGCTGTTTCGTATTTCAGTTGGAATTGATCAGTATCACCACATCTTACTAATGTCGACACACACGTGAAGGAAGTGCAGAACAGTCAGCCTGACAGTGCAGGTGGGCCAGCAATATGCTATCACTTGCATTCAGTGTGCACACAAATATCTTTCATGTGCATACACACTAATAAGCTACATGTCCTCTAACAACACTGTGCGCGATTTTGAGGGTGCAAAAGTTGTTTTACAGAGTCATCTTACAGTAGTTACACTCACCTTTGTTGGGAGAGAATTTGGGTCGTGGTCCACCTCCCACCAGAGCTAGATAGTTGCACCGGAACAACATCTCCACATAGCCCAGTCCACCATCAGGGAAATCTGCACAGATCAGCAGATTCAAAAAGCACTAAAGTGCAAACCCTTGGCAAACTGCACATGCGCGATACCGCTAATTGATGGGCTGGGCTATTAAAATGCTGGTAGCTCGTGGAGAGTCTGACACGGGCTAGCTAGCATAGATACCATGCGGGAGTCAATACACGACCTTCGTTGTGACTTCTTGTGCCTTCAAGATACACAGAGAGAGCGAACCCGCTCGAGGTAAGCCTCTTCTAATTAGCATATTGGCTTTTTTGCTCGTGTTTCACGCCATAACTCCCGAACCCAGCAGTTTCAGAGTAAACCATACATACAGTTCGACTTATACCCGACACTGAATACGTGGTATTGTTTGTGGAGCGAATCATGGCTCATGAAGTGAGATGTCAGGGTACCGGACTGACAGACAGACAGACAGACACACATGACAACTAAAGTAACCCTCCCTGCGCATGCGCGCCGGGGGTTAACTAGACGAGGATTGATGTGTTAGGTGCAGTACATCAGTGTAAGTGTTCCGCAATAAACCTTATGTGCTTAGTAACAAACCTCCTTCAAGCTAACTAGACAAAGCCTGGTGAGTGTTTGTGCATTTAGGTGCAGTGAATTCGGTGTGAGTGTGTAGCAATGAACCTTGTCTTTCTTTCTCCTTCAAGGGGTCGCAATTGTAGATACGAAATCCATTCTCCATACCACACGCAAAGCACCCTGTACAAATAGTAAATGTGAAACATTGATCAAAGAAATTACATGTAGGCTTGCTCAAATTGTTCTTCATTTCCTTCTACAGTACTTTTACAGTAAGGTTTGTGTTTTGGCTTCATCCACACACCAAGCAACATTATACCACAAAGTGTACAGATATGCCATGACAAGGGCATGATATGGGATGGATGAATTGTGCACTAATTCCCAAAGGCAGCAATGTTGTTTGAAACAAAATCCAGTACGGAATGTGTAGGCAAAACCTTGTAACACTTGTGTACAGTTACATGTACACAACAAAATGCACATGATCCCTTCCAGTGTTGCATCACGTACTATATTGCTGGCACCAGAACCAATTTAGAGTCTGTTGGGAAGCTGATCTTGAAAGGAACAGATCACTGAAACTAGTTGTCTCACTGACTTGTGAGATTGGGTAACTCCCACAGAAAGCGGGGTGGGTCTTCTCTAGCTAATCAAGAGTGGTAATTAGATTAGCACCCTCTCCCAGAACTCCAGGCAGCCATTATGCAGAGTCACACTCTGATATAAGCCAGACGCTAAAAGCAGGGGGTCGACCAAGCAGGGGGTCGAACAAGCAGGGGAATACACCAAACACCGAGGCACAACATCCCTAGCCTCGACCTACAGCAGCGAACGACTGGTATCTCGTACTAAGCTAGTTTGTGAACCGTGGTAGTCCACCCTAACCTTGATCTTGGTTCCAGCCCACGAACAGCAATCCATTGCTGCCACGCGACGTCGTCTGGACGATGGCGTTGCTCATTCTCTCCTTTCCCACTCTTCTAACGTTGATGACAGCACACTCCGCGATCCGACTCCTCTTTTGCTGGGGGCCGTGCCCCGGATCGAGCAGACACGCCTAGCATCGTTTGCGCATGCGTATGCGGGCTAGAGAACTTTGGATGATGGAGGAAAGTTCTCGGAGTCGTAATCAAGAGAAAGTAAAGCACACTGGAGGATGTCACTGTGGGGCAGTCAGGTTTGAAGTCTGGGCTCCAGCCACTCTGGATGTGATCGAGTGCAAGTTAGTGAGGGAGCTATATACTAACTTATCGATTTAGTCATGCCTCCCAAATATCTTCTGATTTTTCAGCTGCAGTATATGCTACATGAAACGTAATGCTCACTTCATAGTTCCAGAAAAAGATTTCAAGCTTTTGAAGGTCAGCAACCCAGCCGTAATGTGGATTTTATTTGGAGTTATCTTTTTCTCAGGGAGCCGACTCTCTGACCTGCTATATGTACAACACCCACCAAGCCAAGCACACCTTTTGTCGTGTGTGTGGCGTGCAGAGTTTCTACACACCTCGCTCTAACCCAGACGGCAGGGCAGTAACCATTTACTGCATTGATCCAGGCACTGTTGTGGCCACCACTGTCACCGCTTATGACGGAAGGAACTGGGAGGCAGCTATGAGTGCTAACCCTTCAATCAAGGATCGTTCTAAACCATAAATTTACTCAGCGAGTCAGCTACAGAAGAGTTTATGTGTGGTCATCGCGCGCGCCGCTGCCTGCACTATCTATAGATAGATCGAGCGACCATTACGCGCGTAAGTAGAGTCTATTTTTTAGCAAGAGTCGACTATAAAACCTGCGCAAGCGGACCGTTTCCGGTTTGCAGATTCAGCGTGTAGTTCTCTGGCTTCTTCGCTGGGAGTGGCTAGCTGGAATCTCTACGTAGCTAGCACTGTAGCCTGCCGGGAGAGAGAGAGATGGACTACGGGTCGTCTCACGTGTTTGTCTACGCCGACTCGGACGATGAGGTGATCTCTGATGTCGAGTACAACGAGGGAATGTGGCTGAGGTAGCCATCTATCTATGGTGTTGCTTTGTAGCTAGATAGCTGGGAAGATGGGACGAGGGAATCTCTCCAGTGAAGCTCTCTATCACAGCTATATGGATTCTAATTTGTGGTTGTATGCATTGATATGTGTACGGGTAAACAAGCCGAGAGTTGAGCTCTTGGAATGTTTGTTACTGCAGCGATTCTGACGAAGACGCTTCAGCTGCCATCAAACCCAACAAGGTAATATAGTAATTTTATAGTCACACACATGCTTGCTTACCCGTGTTGAATGGCATGGTTACAGTCATGTATGGTGAAGTCCCTGGACATAGTTCTCTGTGCTCATCAGTACCATTGTTTTTTGCTTTTCCTTGCCATAGTGCAGTACATGTGAACCATCACATGTATGTATAACGTGCTACATACATAGAAGAAAACAATCGTTAGTATCAGCCTAACATTCTTTTCTTCTGTGTATGTAGCATGTTTTATTACGTGTGATTGTGTGTATTCCAGAGCCCAGCAGCGACAGGGGGAGGGGCCACCTCGGAGCTCCTGCTGTCTGCCAGCAAGTACCAGCACCTGCCCAAAGATGACGATAGCAGTGACGAGGGAGACACGACAATGAAGGCAGTTGAGGGAGGAGCAGAGGGGAAATCGACCAAAGACAGAAAGTCTCCAAATTACGTCCAGCTTGATTTCGAGGAAGCTGGTGGTGCTGCAACTGGGGAACAGAAACCTAGTGGGGGCAGAGGCAGAGGGAACTATGTCAAGATTGATCACAGCAAGCAGGCTCCGCGTGCTCCCCCTCCCCCTCCCCCTCCCCCTCCCGCACCCCCCTTCGTTACCCCTCAGATTGCAGTCCAGCAGCCTACAATGCAATCCAGACGTATGTTGCGACATATGTACTGTAAGACATACACTGTAATGAGGAACTCTTCTGTGAATACACATGTTGTATTGTATATACAAGCAGACAGTACAGTGCGTAACAGTGAACTTGAGAGGTTTGTTCTACTGTATAATATATTTGCAGCTCCACCCATACCGAAGAAAGGTATCATCAAGAACAGGATTGCCCCAGAGCAGAACAAGATGCGGAGACAGAGGGTCAAATGGCAGACACATACAGGTATATATACCGCCGTCACTTCACAGTTCAATTTTGTCATTCTGTTGTTCTTTGGTGTTTATTCATGCCGTGTGTGTGTATGCATGTACAACGTCTATATTCACAGATTAGGCCAATGTAATGTTTCTGGGTTGGATGTGTATGCAGTATGAACCGTAAGTGAGGCGTGAAAACAGGGCTCGATGTGTGTGTGTGTGTCATGAGCACAATTCAGGGCAACACTGTTTCAAAGAAAGAGAGCTGCCCCGGGGAACCCACGACACTTGTTTTATAGACAGATTGCTCTATATACTGTACAAGGACAGTATTATGTACGTACTCTTTGTTATCTTTACAGCCTTACCACCCCGTCCCCCGGTGGGCGGGGCTCGTCGGCGGAAGGCCAGACGTGCCGACACCAACATCCTGGCCGTCAAGTTCAACACCCTGACAGGGCCGAGTGCCGTGCACACGGGAGATGCCGTGGTGTGCAGTAACCCCTCCTGCACGGCCATCCTCTCTCACCTCTCCAGCCTCTCCCAGCCAGCCTCTGCCAGTCCGGAGGAGGAGGACAGCAGCAGGGTTAGTCTCATAAAACATGTCCAGGTACCATTATTATAGCTCTTGAAATTCTACTGATGTCGCACATAACGTTTAAGCAGTGCATCCCAGTGTAGGGGCATGCAAGAATGAATTATGGAGAACGCAAACAGGAAAAAACGTTCTACGACTGGTGTTTGTATAATACTGGTGGTGTTAGTGCAGTATCAGGAGCATGTTAGCTGCCCAAAGGACGGCGAAGGAGTGTACAACTGTGGTTTATCGAAGCAGGGGTCACCCCACAGTCGTGCCTCCACTCAACTGTTGGGTGTGGTCTGAAGGATAAAGACTCGCACAGTAGATCGTGAGGTCCGTGGTTCGATCCCGGGTCTGGGGAGTTTTTTTTATAATGATGTAATATGAGTGTTGATATAAGAGGAACGTTTTTTCATCACCTCTCGTGGCCAGCCCAAGTGGCTAAGTGGTTAGAGACGTGGGGACTGACACATGTAAGGTGCCCGGTTCGAATTTTTTGAATCGGTACAGTGGGGCGGTTTATGTTTGGATGGCACCACACGTGGTTATGCATGGCTGTGTGCTGCTTCAAGCTCTCGTAATAATATTTATCCTAACGGCATGTATGTTGTAGGTGAAAACAACTTGTTATGCCACTCATATTAATGGGGTTCCTTCCCCATGTCCGGTGTGCTAGCACAGATCCAGGAAGTAAAATTTCCCCTTTCCTAGGGACTAACAATTTATTGTAGGTTATGCTGAGAAAGCCTTCCATGAAATGTTCTTGCAATAGAGCAGTGTATTAGTGGTCCTCAATGCATGTTTTGTCATGTATGTAGACTTCTTGATCACTCCAACCTCCAGGAGACTCCATTAGAGGCTCTAACAGTGTTCTGGCATAGACCACATGTAGAAACAACCCACTCGACTTCTTGCCTTACTTTCTTACAATTTACCAAAGTTCTTTCCCTGAAAAGTTTCCTAACTCTATTGTCATTGACCTCCCTGATGTACATACATTGTTGTTTGCCTTGAGACCTACAGTTGAAGTGTGTGTATGTAACGTGCAGGATTGGGTATGTGAGTTCTGTGGCAGTTCAACTGAGGTGGACATTATGGAGGAAGAGAAGCCGTCCAAGTCGGACACCACGTTTCTCATCACGCCGGCAGCCGTCGAAGGGGGCGGGGCAGTGGGAGGGGCTTTGGGAGTGGACGATGCCATGGTCATATTCTGTATTGACATCTCTGGCAGCATGTGTGTCACCACTGAGGTAATATATATAATCACTAAGTACGGTAGTACTTAGTATATAGGGATATATATATATAATTATACAGGTTTGCCCTGTTATATAGAGGGTTGTAATGGTGTACATATTATAGTACTGGTGCAGTCTCCTGGTGCCCATAGGTCCCGGGGAAGTTTGAGCTGAAGGGTCAAGACCGTGTGCAGAGCCTCAGCTCTCTGAATGTGGACAGACAGACCCAGTTCCTGCCCGGCCAGAGGAGGGACGCCACCTACGTCTCCAGACTACAGGTGTTGTACTGTTGCTCTAGACTAGCCAGAGGGAAGGAATTGGGAGCTAAACTTTCAGCATGAACATGGATCCTATTGTGAAATACAGTTGTATAAGTTCACAACTTAAACTGATTTGGTAGGTGCTACTAGCTAATTCATTGTGTGTCCAATCTAAGCTCTATATTGACCAGCCAAATAGATTTCTACCCCTTGCAGCCATGATATATACTGAACCTGAACAAATGCCGCTGAATGTCAATGATGGTTGTGTGTCGTTGTGTGTCTGTGCAGTCGGTGCAAGCAGCAGTGGATCACCAGATACACTCTCTCACATCCTCACACCCTCACCAGAGAGTGGCCCTCATCACTTTCGGTGACGAGGTCTGTCCCACCTTCTCTCTATCACCTGTGTGCCAACTCTTGTGTTAATTGCACATCGGGCAAGACATGAATAAGAACAACGCACATAATACAGTGTAGGAAGACATTTGCCAACGGTTTTTAAGCTAATCACAAATGGTTACTTCCACAGCCTTTGTCATTATCACTGTTCAAAGATTAGGGATTATGTTGATATGCCGTGCGTCTGTGTTGGCCCATAATGTCCAAAAACTGCACTCTCCACTGTCTAAGTTGAGAGCTCTTTGTGTTGTAAAAGACAACTTTCAATAAAACTTCCCCCCACCACCAGGTGACAGTTCTGGGGGATGGAAGAGGAGAAGTGGTGACTGTGGCCGGAGACAAGCTGTTTGACTCGGAGAATCTGGTCAAGAGTGGTTCCGATGCCCCTCTCCCTCTCCCAGTCAAAGACACACACTCCTCCCTCAGCAGCAAAGTCTTTGCGTGAGTTTCCTCTATTATTATTATTATTATTATGTGTACACTTTTTGGAGCCTGCAAACTCCCCGAGGCCCGAGAGGTAGTGCAGAGACAGAGATCTATTAATAAAGCCTAAAGATTACACTTGTGCGTGTGTGTGGTGCTGCAGGCTTGAGGAGGGAGGACAGACAGCTCTGGGACCAGCTCTTCTACTGGCTGTCACCATGGCCTCCAGAGTCCCAGGGTCAAAGGTGGGTAGCCAACTCTATATATACACGACAGTGAAAGCAGCACAACTACACTTTGTGTGTGCAGGTCATCATATGCACCGACGGACTGGCCAACAAAGGAGTAGGAACTCTGGATGGTATGGTGCATGCAGTCACTTACAATAATACTTAGCATTTTTTGCTGTCCACTTTGCTGAACACACAGGCTCTTCAAACATCATACTTACGTTTTCTCTGTATCATACACCTGTGTACTGTCTGACTGCAGATCTGGCCACAAATGAGCAGCAGGCTGAAGCCCAGACCTTCTATGAAGACCTCGGCACACTGGCCAAGGAGAAGAAGTTAGTTACAACTCTACTACTCTCTCCCAGTTGCATGTGATTCAGGGTGTTTGTAAACCCCTTAAAAGTTGCGAGGTTGCGCATTTTTCAAATACCAACCAAACGTGTGTATGCAGTGACCCTGCTATTGTGTAAGAAACAAGGCAAAGGGGTTATGAATAGCCCTCTCTACACAATTATAAGTCGTGTAAATGATGCCGATGCAGGCGCCTAAAGTAGGAGGGAAGCTTGTCTATTTAGTGCCACCCCTACCCTTTCCTTACTACTCGTCACTAGCTCATCAGTAACTACACAGCCCCTCACATACTGTAGCACCTACAATACCACATCAGTTTACTGTATACCGTAATACCATCTCTGGTATAATTACAACCTGTTCACTCCTGCACGCAGTGTGACGGTGTCTCTGGTGTCCATCAAGGGGACAGACTGTAGGATCGTGGAGCTGGGTCAAGTGGCTGACAAGACTGGAGGACACGTATGAACTCTCACCATCACTATTGCGGCTAGAATATGTACATACAAAGTTGGATGGACATTTGACCTCTTGACCTCTTATGGTGGTGTAAATGTTGTCATCTGTGTGTTTTTGTACAGTAGCTTATGCAAGACTCTCCTCTGCTTCCGACATTTTGTTTCTGACATATTCTTGACTAGGAGCCCTGCCTGCTATAAATGTCTGTGGTGTAGCTCAGTAGGAAGATTTCTTTGCCTAGAGAGCAGAGTGTAGATTTGAGTCCCAACCAGGACAGCGCTATTTCCCTTTGCTTTGCACTTGCCGTGGTTTTACATACCTCACTCATGGTTGCTGCTGTGCATAAGTAAATGTTGTGGTCTGCAGGTGACGATAGTGGATCCTCTCAACATCACGACAGAGTTCAGCACCATACTGGCCAATCCAGTCATAGCCACTGACGTCACTACCAAGATCATCCTCCACAGGGATCTGTGAGCTCTTGCACACCACATTGCACCATTCATGTTGGAGTTTGAAATATTATGGTTTTCACGTCTTCCATAGGGTATATACATCTTGTATTGCTTCTTGAATAAGCCACACGTTGGTAACAGTAGAGCTCCGTGTACAGGCATATAGCTATATACATGATGCATTTACTTGAGCATACACGAGTGCTAAATCTCAACACTTTCATGAGTATTGTTTCTTAAATAAGTTGCTCTTGAGGAGAGAGGAGAACCACATCTTCTACATGCATGAGGATGTCCGTGCTCTACACATTACTGTATGACGAAAGCCAGTTTATATATATACATATATACAAACCTAGATGAAGTACACAATTATATGTGGGCTGTCTTTGTGAAAGTATTGCTAGCATCCTGCTGTGTGGTCTCAGGTATTTCCGGTCGGAGGAGAGGAAGGAGAGTGTCCTGGTTATCCCAGTTGGTAGTGTGACAGCTCAGACTGAGCTCACCTATGAGTATGGCGTCAGGAGGAACGGGAATAAACCACCCGAGAAGACAGAGGAGAAAGGTACATGGGAGGAATGTACAACTTCTGCTGAGGACATTAGCTCTAAAAGGCAGCTAAGGAGAATCTTGCTATATAGGAGAGGAGAGTGTGCATTGGTCACTTAATTAGTCATGTTACGGGCGTGATTTTAGTTGTGGATAGGACGGACATTATGTGTTTTATTGTGACTTTGTAGCAGTCGTCGCCCTCCAGCGAGAAAAATGTGAGGCGTAGGCATACTTCCCATGCGCACGTGCACACTAGCCAGCTTCTCGAGTGTTCTCGAGCGAGTTCTCTGTTCTCGAGGTTACCGCAATCGAACAAGGTCGTGATGGTGGCTCTTTCTCCCTTCAGAGAAACTCGTTTCATAGGTCTCTGGGCCGTTTGACCGGTCGGTGTGCTGCGGCCGCGGTCTCGCTTGCCACAGGGAGCGGAGTGTAGAAGAGATAGCGGAATGAAGGGGTGTGGTTGTCTCAGCCATCCCTCACCTCTACAGTCTCTACGGCACAGTTTTTGTCTACACTATGTGCACGATGCTGATGCTATTTCAATATTAGTCATATTGACAATACGGGAAATAAAAGTATGCGCAGCTCCTTTGATCCGCCCACGCAAGTCACAATAAGCTCGTAATTATATAGCAATCAGCCACTCTCTGAGAGAGAGTGACAAGACGGCAAGATCAGTAAAAACCTTCTCTTGTGGTTTTATTGTTCAGTATTGTTCAGTGTGTACAGCTTTCGGCCAGCGTGAGGCAAATTAAGTTCATACGTAAGGCATAACTAGAGAGCCAGCTAGCATGACATGGGCATATAGGATACCCTGGCCTTGAGAAACAGGGATGATGGGTTAAAGAGAGCTTTTACCACTATGTAGTGCACTAATAGTGATGAGATTGTTTGTTGTTGCTGTTGCAGGTGAGGATGCGTCGAGTGGTGGAGCCAGTGGAGGAGGAGAGGGGGAGAGAGTGGGCGTGGCTCCTCTGATGGTGGAAGGGAGACCACACCTCCCGTTCCAGCTCCAGATAGAGTACACTGCTCAGGACGGATCTCGCTGCATGCGTGTCATCACCCAGGCCAAGCCAATCACCACCAACAGAGAGGTTGCGGAGAAAGGTGTGTACACATGTTATCATGTGTTTGTACTTAAATCTCTAAACACAACTGAGTCCTGTTGGGAACATAACAGTGTAGTGTGTGCTGACAAATTTTGTCATGTGCATACATGAGTTCATGACTGTATACAATAGCACTGGTTAAAGAAGCTTTCGGTTATAATACTCAATGTAATTGAAAATAATACACGGTTTTATCCTGCTTCCCCTTAAGATACTGTACGTAGAGTGTACTGTATTTTGTTTCACTTTTCTGTTATTGTGCTACACGTTATAATTCCTGCTTGCCGAGAGCAATCCTACAGATTAATTAAGAGTACGCAATCCTACGATTTACAAAGAGACTATGTACACGTGCACTGTTAGTATTGTATATAATTATATATACTGCAGATATAGACATGTCTGTGGTGGGTGCCCATGTGGCCCACACCACTGCTACCCTGGCAATGGGTGGAGAGTACTCACAGGCCAGACTCAGTGCCCTCTCCTCCCAGAGGATGCTCCAGAGGACCAGGTATCATGTACCACTACTACATTTAGTTGTACTGCTGTGGAACCCCTCTATAAAAGGAAAAACTCATGAATTAATAAGGACACCGTTTCTTTTCCCAAAAACAGTCCTTGTGTTCTCTTTGCTAATGGTTCCACTGTGTATTTACAGTGTGTGTGTGTGTGTGCCTCTTCTGGTGTTGCCACACACTCTCTGTCATTCTTCTCACATTACACACACTTACAAGTGTGTGTAATGCACTGTACAAGTGGTGGGTGTTGACTGTACTAGTCTACTCTCTCTCTGCATAACACTGAAAGATAAACTTCATTTTACTGATCACTGTTGTGCCTGTCTCTCTCTCTCGCTCTCCAGTCACATATCTCCTATGAACCGACACACGTACAATAACCTGATGGAGGACCTGATCCCTCTAGAGAACAGACTTCGTGACCACCAGCAAGTTAGTCACCACTCACCAGTCCTCTAGTGTCTTACCTCTTGCTAGTCACACCTTTTGGGTACATTCGTATCATGTACGGTACACGAAAATCGTGGTGGTAAGGACGATAAATTTAGTTTGTTAATCAAAATGTGACGAGAAACTAGTCCTCTTGTAGTTAATGCACCCCTTTGGTGTTGCCTCTTTGGCATTGCTAGTTAAGGTTGTAAGGTTGTAAGTAGCATTGCTAGTCCTCTGGCTCAGGTCCTTACTACTACATTGTAAGCGTAACACAAGTTTTCCCTGCCCCCTCACCCACAGAGTGAGGAAGTGAGGTATGGACGGAACTACAGTGACGATGAGGAAGAGGGAGATGTCAGCTATGCCAGACCATCACCACTCATGGCTACTCAGCTGGCTCAGAGGAGCACCAAGAGCGAGCCAAGCAGGAAGTTTTCAGGCCTGTTCAAGAAGGTATATACAGTGTATATATGTCCAATCTCATAGTTTATGTGCTCCTATTTGGAAGCTGTTACGTTATCCTACCCAATGTCTTTAGAAGCTATTGTCCTGGCTGCTAGTCCATTCATGTAGTATAAGGCATCGTGCATTAGGGCACAGTATATATACCTACTCCTTTAATATGGTACTTTTAAACTTCTTTACACAGAAGAAGAAGGCCATATCGCGGAGAAAGGAGGTGACGGATGATCTTGCTACATACTGTTACCAAATGAGGGTGAGTCTTATCAACATTTTTCACTGTAGGCTAACACACACACACACACACCCTCCCCTCCTCCCTCATATCTCTTACAGTCCAGCAAGTCATCTGACTACTCTCACTATGATGAGCCGCCAAATGACAATTCTTCAGATGAAGAGTCGTAATCAGCAGCAGATTTTGGTGAACATGTAAAGACAGTACTATTTTTTACCTGGACCATCGTAGATTGTGGTTTTTTTGTAATGTAAGTTTACATATGTTATAATTGTTTTCTGAACTGGTTCTAAGTTACTAGTATGTGTTTTTTGGGATAATGGAAAAACATGAAACTGAAAATCCAAACACTTTGTTTGTGCAAATACACTCTGTTTTTTGGGAACATAATGTGTCACACACATACTGCACAAATAGAACCCAAGAATGATGCTGTTTCTACTGTTTTGCACTTTGGGAATAGAAAATCGTGTACATGTGCTTTCGCTATCAACAGCAACGTATATAGCCTTACAGAGTTGCAGTATAGCGACAGAAGGCAGCTGTAACCATGACAGGTAGAATCAATCAATTGCTCTTCTTCTCATGGATCTGCTTCCTCCAGAGCTACTGTACTGTTGTTTCAGGTCTAGAGACCAAAAGGTCCTGCTATTGTGTGACGGCAGATGATTCTGAGGACTTCAACTCTGATCTGTGTAGTAGTGAGTGCTCCAGTCACGACCTGTCGTATTTTGCCGACACTGGCTCATTTAATAGCAGTTACAGCACGTTTTATTTTGCTCCGGGAAATCATTCCCTTTTTCATGGTGTCATTGTTAGGCAGAATGCTACTAATGTGACTGACTTGGCCCTGATTGGACTAACAAACACCAGTATTATAGACTTGTGCGGGAATGGTAGGACCCCTGCAGCAGTTGTACAGTGTGAAGGAAACACAGGGGCAGGGTTCCTCTTTGCTAATGTCACCAAACCTCACCATTGCTGGTCTTGAGTTTCGCAACTGTGGCTTCATTGTTAACGTTTCATCATACGGACACTCTGTTGCCATTACACTAGTGTCAGTTTGGAACCTAACAATGTGCAGCGTCAATGTGTTGTCTTCCAATGGTCGGGGGCTGTTAGGTGAGTCAGTGAATGGTATATCTCTTATCAATAACACAGTTTTTGATGGTAGTCACAGTGTTGGCGGTGTATTTGGGGGTGGAAACTTGTATTTGTCTTACAGACCCCTTGCTTCTCAGGACACTTCACTTACCATCTCACATTGTATCATTCGAAATGGTCACAATAATTTCAGCCATGGAGATGGTGGTGGTATGTTTATCTACATTGACACCATGCACCATATCAATATACTGGTAGATACTGTCAATTTCAGTGATAATGTTGGGAAACATGGAGGTAACGTGGCCTTAGCGTACGAGGCTGTACATGGTACATGGCAAAGTACTGTTAAATTCGTAAACTGCTACTTTCTCAATGGAACGGCTGTCGAGTTAGGAGGTGGGATATACATAGCAATGGGTGCTTTTAGTGATAATTCACTAATTCCCCAGTTTTCAATCCCGGCTATTCAACGTTATCCACTAAATTTGTCTCAAAACTATCTTCCGGTCCACATCAGCCATTCACACATTGCCAACAACACTGCTGGTACAGTTGGTGCTGGCGTCTACATACAGTTGCACGAGGATGTTAACTTTCAATCTGTGGCAAAGATAGAGTTTAATTGTTGTGTCCTCGACAATAACAGTAACAGCATCTCAAATCACAGCCGCGGAGGAACTGCTGTCAATATCATCAACTTTCATCTCCCTGGATTTGACAGTCACCAGTCACCTCAATACAATGTATCCTTTGCTCATTGCAACTTTACAAGAAATAGAGGAGCGGCTGCCTTAGCTGACTCGGTCGGTAGTGGTGCACTCTATGTGGAAGAAAATGCACTCTTGGTTCTAAAAGATTGCTTTTTTGAAGACAACAACTGCACAGGAATAACAGCAGTTCACAGCAATATTGTGTTAGAGGGGGAAATTGTGTTGAGAAACAACAGAGCATTCAATGGAGGCGGAATGGTCATGTGTGCCAACTCAATCATATTTCTCAACCTCTCAAGGGAAGTTAATGTCACCATAGAGAATTGCCATGCAGACAACTTTGGTGGAGGTATTTACGCTGAGTTCGAGTGCTCTCAGGCCATTCCACCCTGCTTCTTTCAGACAAGCGATTCAAAAAACATTTCAAAGCAACTCATTTATCTACGAAACAACATGGCCACTAGAGCGGGAACTGCTGTTTATGGCGGTGCGGTTGACTACTGTTATGCTTTTGGGCCCTACAACTCCGACAAATCAATAGTTTTCAATAAGCTGTTCCACATCGATTCCGCCAGTGAGAACATACTGTCAAATGTTTCGTCGAATCCGATCAGTGTTTGCTTTTGCACCAATGGAACCCCAGCCTGTAATGATACTCGGAGGTCATCGGAGGATCAGATTTATCCTGGTGGTCTGCTGTCAGTGACAGTGGTGGTCGTAGGTCAGAGGAATGGGGCAGTACCTGGATTACTAGTAGCTACCTCACTAAATAATACCATCACAATAGAAGGCGAGACCGATCGTGTGATCAATAGTGCAAACTGCACCACATTACATTACACGTTATTATTAACATCTATTCAGCTACCACACAATGTAACGTTTGATTTCAGGATTGGAAACACAGACTTCAGAAATGCAATTATCTGACACAGAGATTGCTCCAGTGTTGACATGTAACAATAGCCAGCTGTCCGTATGGCTTTTCAGTATCCACTAAGTGCAGTAAATGTGACTGCAACAGTTGGGTACAAGGTCTTCATGCAACTTGCAACATTACCACGAATTCAATATACAGGAGTGGAAACTCATCGTGGTGGATAGGACAATTGAAAAATACTTCCAACACAGCCATATATAGCACATTCTGTCCGTTTGACTACTGTGTCAGAGAGGACATCCATATACAGATAAATGAGAGTGATTTTGCAGACAGTCAGTGTGCAAACAACAGACGAGGGATTCTGTGTGGAGGCTGTAGAGGAAACAGGAGCAATGTATTGGGATCTAGCAGCTGCAAGGACTGCCGTAGCCAACACTCCATACTGAAAGTGTTGGGACTCATTCTTCTGTTTGCCCTACTGGGAATTGCCTTTGTGTTCCTGGTAGGCATTCTGGACATGACCGTGTCAGAAGGAACACTCAATGCCATCGTTTTCTACATGAATGTTGTGAGAGTTAACACAAACATCTTTTTTGATTCACCTAAAGGAAAAAGTACAGTCAACAGAATGTTGGAAGTGTTTGTGGCTTGGATGAACTTGGATTTGGGAATTGAGACATGTTTCTATGATGGAATGGGAACAATTGGAAAAGTGGCACTTCAGTTAGTGTTTCCACTCTACCTTTGCCTTCTCAGTTGGTTGATTATTTTTTTAAGTCGAAGATCTTCTATAGTCACAAAATTGTTTGGAAAAAATGTCGTCAAGATATTAGCAACCATCATTTTTCATTTCTATGCCAAAATCCTGAGGACAGTTATTGACATTTTACGGCGCTCAGAGATCATAGTTGAAGGTGAAGACTCATATACACAGCATGTAAGCGGTTATAGGTGGACCGTTGATGGCACTATTCCATACCTTCACAACAGACGTCATACCGTCCTCTTTGCTATTGCTGTGATTGTGGTAGCAGTGACTCTACCATACACACTGGCACTGCTCTTCATCCAGTGTCTAAGGAGGAGGTCCAACATGAAAGTATTGTTGTGGGTGAATAAACTGAAACCATTTTTCGATGCCTACACAGGCCCATACAAAGACAACTACCACTTTTGGACTGGATTCCTCCTGGTTGTACGAATTGTCCTTTTCATTGCTATTGCTGTGAATACAAGCAAAGGGGAAATATTGAATCTTACTTTGATTAACACCACTACAGCCATTTTATTTGTATTGATACGACCAGGGATATACAAAAGCTGGGTACTGAATCTGATTGAAGTATTTACTTATGCCAACCTGGCAGCTTTAACGTCTGGCACTGTTTATGACTCTTGGTTCAAATACAGCAACCAATTCCCTATAACATTGTGTGTAGGATCGATGTTTCTCCTGTTCTGTGGAATTGTGGTGTACCACATTCTCAAGAAGCTGTCGGTGACTCGGAGGTGGGGGTCGATGAAAGTGTGGTTGTTGGACAGGAGGTGGCCGTGGATGAAAAGGAAGCAGATAAGATCTCTCATCCTACCATATGTCGATCCTGACAATGATGAAGACCTGAGCAGCAGTGACAGTGAACTGGATCCAATATTGCAGAATGCCCCACCTGTGGCTCGTTACGACGAGTATCGAGAGCCTCTGATTGGAACTACAATTAGTGATTGATTAGATCTCACTACACTATAGGATAACCCTGCACTTAAATCATGTACCCAGACCTAATACTGCCTGTTAAGAGTGCAACTTAGCGTTTTCTTCATGACTATAAAGGTGTGTCCACATTATCAATTGATCAGCAACATATATGCTGCTAGCACGCGATGGTTCGTGGGATAGTAACACACTGCTCTGTTACTTGTTTTCTGAGGTGGTCACTGTTTTTGTTTTCCATTCTTTTTGGGATAATGAAAAACAAGTCCAAAGAGCTCAGTTTGTAAACAACCTTCTAGTGTGGTAACATAGACACCAATAATGAACTTAATTTGGGAAAACAAAACATTGATACTTTAGAAATAATGCATTTTGATAATTATTTTAAAAGTACTGTCCTTGTTTCATAGTTATCAGAAAATGTTGTAAGGCCCTCACGATGGCCGGCAGACTAAACCTTCGCTTCTTCCTCTTCCTCTCGTGGGTCTGCGTCCTCCAGAGCTACTGTACTGTTGTTTCAGGTCTAGAGACCAACAGGTCCTGTTATTGTGTGACGACTGATGATTCTGAGGACTTCAACTCTGATCTGTGTAGTAGTGAGTGCTCCAGTCACAACCTGTCGTATTTTGCCGACACTGGCTCATTTAATAGCAGTTACAGCACGTTTTATTTTGCTCCGGGAAATCATTCCCTATTTCATGGTGTCATTGTTAGGCAGAATGCTACTAATGTGACTGACTTGACCCTGATTGGACTAACAAACACCAGTATTATAGACTTGTGCAGGAATGGTAGGACCCCTGCAGCAGTTGTACAGTGTGAAGGAAATGCAGGGTTCCTCTTTGCTAATGTCACAAACCTCACCATTGCTGGTCTTGAGTTTCGCAACTGTGGCTTCATTGTTAAAATTTCATCATACAGACACTCTTTTGCTATTGCACTAGTGTCAGTTTGGAACCTAATGATGTGCAATGTACAAATACTGTTTTCCAATGGTTGGGGACTGTTAGGAGAGTCAGTGAGTGGTACATCTTCTATCAATAACAGTGTTTTTTATCATGGTCACAGTGTTGTTAGTCACAGTGACGGGTATATTTATGGCGGTGGAAATTTGGTTCTCTCTTATGATAACAATGCGTGCGTCAACTCTTCATTCACTGTATCACATACTAAAGTCACAAATGGTTGCAATCATCTTACTGACTTCAACCATGCCTATGGCGGTGGTCTCCACATCTACATTAAAACCACAAATGCCATAAAAATATTCATAGATACTGTGTACTTCAGTGGCAATGTTGGGGGACATGGAGGAAATGTGGCTGTGAATTATGCAACCACAAACGGTGCATGGCCAAGTATTGTCACTTTCAGTAATTGCCATTTCCTTTGTGGAACGGCTAAACTGGGGGGTGGGATATTCATAGTGTTGAGTGGTGATCTTAAAAATGCTTCAAATTCATCGTCAGAGTATACCGCCACCATCATCAGTATTAGGGAGTCTGTCATTGCTAACAACAGAGCAAATGAAGTAGGTGCTGGAGTGTACATCCAGTTACACGAGGTTACTGAACTATCATTAGCGGCAGCAGTCGAGTTTAATGAGTGTGTGTTTGACAACAATTCCAACTCCAATGAAACCTTAAGTCGTGGAGGGGCTGCCTTGAACCTCATTAACTTTCGTGTCCCTGGATATGCAACTCATCAGTCCCCTCAATTCAAGATACTCCTAATTTCTTGCAACTTTACCAGAAACTGGGAAGAGGCACACTTGGAGGACTCGGCCGGTAGCGGGACACTATTTGTGGAAGAAAATGCATTCATGTCTTTGAAAGATTGCTTGTTTGAAGACAACAACTGCACAGGGATAAAGGCAGTTCACAGCAATATTATGTTAGAAGGAAACATTGTGTTAAGAAATAACACTGGATACAATGGAGGCGGAATGGTCATGTGTGCCAACTCAATCATATTTCTCAACCTCTCAAGGGAAGTTCAAGTCATCATAGAGAATTGCCATGCACGCAACTTTGGTGGAGGTATTTATGCAGAGTTTGAGTGCTCTCAGGCCAGCCCACCGTGTTTCTTTCAGACAAGCAACTCAACAAACATCTCAGAGCCTCTCATCTACTTACGCAACAATACTGCCTGTAAAGCAGGAACTGCTCTCTATGGAGGTGCAGTTGACTACTGCTATCCCTTTGGGCCATATAATAAGAATAACAAGACGAGATTCTTCAATAAGCTGTTTCACATTGTACCAGCCAGTGTAAACAATTTATCAAATATTACATCGAATCCGATCAATGTTTGCTTTTGTAGAGATGAAATTCCTGCCTGTAATGAATTCTCTAGGAGATCAGAGAAAAATGTGTATCCTGGTGGTCTGCTGTCAGTATCGCTGGTGGTGGTAGGTCAGAGGAATGGAACAGTACCTGGACTAGTAGTAGCTACCTCACTGAATAATAACGACGACGTCCAAATAGAAGACCACTCTGATACTGAAATCAAAAGTGCTATTTGCACCACTATAAAATACCCAATAGTAATGCATAATTCTGAGGATTTACCAAAGGATGTGCAGTTCAGTTTTAGGATTGGAGACACAGACTTTAAAAATGTCGTTATTCATGCTGCAAATTTTCCGGTGTTGAATGTAACAATAGCCAGCTGTCCATATGGTTTCTCAGTATCTAGTAAAAGTGGTAAATGTGACTGTAACCGCTGGGTACAAGGTCTTCGTGCAACTTGCAACATTAGAACAAATTCCATATACAGGAGTAGAAATTCTTTGTGGTGGATAGGACAATTGAAAAATACTTCCAACACATTCGTATATAGCACATTCTGTCCGTTTGACTACTGTGTCAGAGAGGACATCCATATACAGATAAATGAGAGTGATCTTGCAGACAGTCAGTGTGCAAACAACAGACGAGGGATTCTGTGTGGAGGCTGTAAAGGAAACAGGAGCAATGTATTGGGATCTAGCAGCTGCAAGGACTGCCGTAGCCCACACTCCATACTGAAAGTGTTGGGACTCATTCTTCTGTTTGCCCTACTGGGAATTGCCTTTGTGTTCCTGGTAGGCATTCTGGACATGACCGTGTCAGAAGGAACACTCAATGCCATCGTTTTCTACATGAATGTTGTGAGAGTTAACACAAACATCTTTTTTGACGGAAAAAGCACAGTCAGCAGAATGTTGGAAGTGTTTGTGGCTTGGATGAACCTGGATTTGGGAATTGAGACATGTTTCTATGATGGAATGGGAGCCATTGGAAAAACGGCACTTCAGTTTGTGTTTCCACTCTATCTTTGCCTTATGAGTGGACTCATTATCATTTTCAGTCGAAGATCTTCTATCGTCACGAAAATGTTTAGTAAAAATGTTGTCAAAATACTGGCAACAATGATTTTTCATTTGTATGCCAAGACCCTTAGGACAGTTATCGACATTTTACGTCGGTCAGTGGTTATTGAAATCTCACAGGCAGAGAATGGAGATGTAAGCAGCAAAGTCATGTATGTGTGGTCTGTGGATGGTACCACTCCATATCTGAAGAATGAATGGCACACCATCCTCTTTGTCATTGCAGTCGCTGTAATAGCCGTGACTCTACCGTACACACTAGCACTGCTCTTCATCCAGTGTCTAAGGAGGAGGTCCAACATGAAAGTATTGTTGTGGGTGAATAAACTGAAACCATTTTTCGATGCCTACACAGGCCCATACAAGGACAACTACCACTTTTGGACTGGATTCCTCCTGGTTGTACGAATTTCCCTTTTCATTATCATTGCAGTGGACACCCACAGTGGTCAGTTACAGAACATTACTCTTATTATTGCAACTACATCAGTTTTGTTTGTAATCACTCGACCGGGAATTTACAAGAACTGGACATTGAATGTAATTGAAGTGTTCATATACGCCAACCTAACAGTTTTAGCTGTCGGTACAGCATATACTGCCAGGTTTAACTACAGCAAAAACTCCATTATAGTTGTTTGTGTTGGATCAGTGTTTCTCCTGTTCTGTGGAATTGTGGTGTACCACATTCTCAAGAAGCTGTTGGTGACTCGGAGGTGGGGGTTGATGAAAGTGTGGTTGTTGGACAGGAGGTGGCCGTGGATGAAAAAGAAGCAGATAAGATCTCTCATCGTACCATATGTCGATCCTGACAATGATGAAGACCTGAGCAGCAGTGACAGTGAACTGGATCCAATATTGCAGAATGCCCCACCTGTGGCTCGTTATGACGAGTATCGAGAGCCTCTGATTGGAACTGCTAAGACTGAGTGAGATTTCCAAATGTATGTATATCACACACCATATAGAGTCTACCGTGTCCTAGTATACGTACTGTGTGAGTGTGGAAAAAATGAACCTGCGGCGCATGCGCGGCTCTTCGTCAGCGCGTTCTTAGGGGCAGATTTCGTGATGCTGCGTTAAAAAAACTGTCATGGCGAAGACGTTACTTTCTGTCTGCGCCTTATTTCTGCTTGGTGTCAACCGTGTGGGATTATGCTATCCAGAGATCGAAACATTTTGCTACTGCGTTGTCCCAGAGACCGTCATGCCGGACCTCTGCGGTTGTGAGCGTAAGTGTCCCTGTGGTACCCTGGAGTATTTTATAAGCACGGGATCGTTTGGGAAGAATTACACTACATTTTACTTTCTACCTGGAAATTATACCCTCGGAAGAGTCGTAAACGTAACGGAAGGCGTTCACAACCTCACCATGATTGGTAACGGCAGTGCTAAGTCTTACGACTCCAGTCCGGTTACTATTAGCGAACCTGTAGCTAGGATCCTGTGTGATTCCGAAGGAGACTCGGGATTTTACTTTGACTATGTCGACAATCTCACCATCGTCAACCTCGGGTTTTACAGCTGTGGTTTCTCAAAATTTGGGGCAGTTATGTGCCGTTCAGTGACAAACCTATATATGTTTGGGGTGGAAATAAAATATTCGAGAGGATGGGGACTTTCATGTCAAGAAGTCTACGGGACATCTGTCATTAGTCACACTTGTGTCAGCCACAGCAAAAGCCTCTTCAACTACACAGGTGGTAACGTATATCTGGTTTACGATAGCAACGTCGGCAGAAGTGCATCTTTCAACATTA
Organism: Geodia barretti; assembly: GCA_030341885.1. Classification (NCBI taxonomy): domain Eukaryota; kingdom Metazoa; phylum Porifera; class Demospongiae; order Tetractinellida; family Geodiidae; genus Geodia; species Geodia barretti. Next base: position 61,774 of record CASHTH010002716.1, on the reverse strand, counting down.
CAAATTCGATCTTTTCAGAGGGCTTCAATACTTATAACTTTACAAGGTATCACACAGGTTATGGTGGGGGTGTTCACATATACCTCAAAACCACAGATTTTGTTGAAGTCTACTTTGAAAACGTTTGGTTTGTGAATAACACGGGAGAAGAGGGAGGAAATGTAGCTCTGCTCTATCGGGCAACAAAACCAAATGCATGGTTCGGTTCAGTCACCTTTTTCCCACTGCCATTTCGTGGGGGGTTTAGCTCGTTTCGGAGGTGGTCTCTATATATCAATGGCGGCGGATGGTCATGAAAATGTGAGTTCGAAATGGCGGTGCAGTTGTAAGGGTGGTTGACTCTGAAATACTCGGCAATTCTGCCGATCTTGTTGGGGCCGGGCTTTACCTTCAGTTTCATGAGAATACAGAACTTAACGCAGTTTCGACTGTTACCATTGAGAGCACTGTATTTGACAACAACGTGAACCTTGCTACATTTCATAGCAGAGGCGGATCTGCAGTGAACCTCATCAATTTCCACGTCCCAAGCTACAAGCGTCATCAATTGATTCAGTACGAAGTATCCTTTGTTTGGTGTAATTTTACCAGAAATAGAGGACAGGCAAATGCAGACGACTCAGTCGGCAGTGGAACACTCTATGTTGAACAAAACGCATACATGACATTGAAAGATTGTTTGTTTGAGGACAATGAATGCACAGGAATAACAGCAGTTCACAGTAACATTGTGTTAGAGGGAACCGTTACGTTGAGAAACAACACTGCCTTCAATGGAGGTGGAATGGTATTGTGTGACAATTCGATTCTATTTTTTAACCGATCGACAAAAGTTGAAGTCATCATAGAGAAATGCCATGCAGAAAACTTTGGTGGAGGTATTTATGCAGAGTTCGAGTGCTCTCAGGCCATTCCACCCTGCTTCTTTCAGCTCAATACTCTACAAGGAATCCAAAATCACTTGCTTTTCCTTAAAGACAATACAGCTATAAATGCCGGTACTGCCATATATGGTGGGGCTGTGGACACGTGTTTTCAGTTTCAGTCCAGTAGAAACATCACCAACAAGTCGAAATTCTTTGACAGTCTTTTTAGAATTGAACCAGCACAAGAGAATTTCCTGTCGAATATCTCATCGAATCCGGTAAAGATTTGTTACTGTGATGACTCTGGTGTCCCTCAGTGCAACGAGCGTACGAAGTACTATGGCTCAGTATACCCAGGCAGCACTCTGACAGTGTCTGTTGTGGTAGTTGGCCAAAGAGATGGTCCAGTACCAGGCATAGTTGCAGCCATCTCCCCAGCATGATAGACGAGCAACAGAGTACACATAAAGTCAACAGCAACTGTACACGTCTGGGCTACACAATTCTGGGCGAACCAGGCCAGAACAAATCCTTAAACCTGTCAATTGGTGACACACAAGTTACGTCAGCATTCAATGACCAAAGAGCAAATGTCACGCTGGTTGTTAGCATAAAAAGATGTCCACTTGGGTTTGCGCTCTCTCCAGAAACAAATGCTACTGTGCTCCATGGGTTAATGGGTTGCAAGATGATCGCTCAGAGGCAGTCTGCAATATAACCGGTCAGACTATTCACAGGTACAGCAATTCTACCTGGTGGGTGGGGGATTATGAAGGTGTAAATGGCTCTAGAAGAGCTATTTTTGGGTTTTATTGTCCGTTTGACTACTGTGTCAGAGAGGACATCCATATACAGATAAATGAGGGTGATTTTGCAGACAGTCAGTGTGCAAACAACAGACGAGGGATTCTGTGTGGAGGCTGTAAAGGAAACAGGAGCAATGTATTGGGATCTAGCAGCTGCAAGGACTGCCGTAGCCCACACTCCATACTGAAAGTGTTGGGACTCATTCTTCTGTTTGCCCTACTGGGAATCACCTTTGTGTTCCTGGTAGGGATTCTGGACATGACTGTGTCAGAAGGAACACTCAATGCCATCGTTTTCTACATGAATGTTGTGAGAGTTAACGAGAGCTTTTTTTTCGATTCACCAAAAACTCCAAACAAGGTAAACAGAATGCTGAAAGTGTTTGTGGCTTGGATGAACCTGGATTTGGGAATTGAGACATGTTTCTATGATGGAATGGGAGCCATTGGCAAAATGGCACTTCAGTTTGTGTTTCCACTCTACCTCTGTTTCCTCAGTGGGCTCATTATCTATATTAGTCGAAAATCATCTATGGTTGCAAGTCTTTTTGGAAAAAATGTCGTTAAAATACTGGCAACTGTCATTTTTCATTTGTATGCCAAATTCCTCAGGACAGTTATTGACATTATACGATTGTCGCTGATTCACTTCGAGGAATCTGAACAAGGAAGTGACTCTGGACCATTTACGCTGGGTAATGTTAGATATGTGTGGACTGTTGATGGCACCACTGCTTACTTCAACAAACGGCACACCATCCTCTTTGCTGTTGCTGTGTTTTTCATTGCGGTGACTCTACCATACACACTAGCACTGCTCTTCATCCAGTGTCTAAGGAGGAGGTCCAACATGAGAGTATTGTTGTGGGTGAATAAACTGAAACCATTTTTCGATGCCTACACAGGCCCATACAAGGACAACTACCACTTTTGGACTGGATTCCTCCTGGTTGTACGAATTGTCCTTTTCATTATCATTGCATTGAATACGTCTAAGGGTGAAATACTGAACCTAACGCTCATTTCTGCCACTGCCGCCATTTTGCTAGTGCTCATACAGCCAGGAGTGTACAAGAGCTTGGCATTGAATGTAACTGAAGCATTTACTTATGCTAATCTCTCACTTTTAGCCGTAGGCACAACGTATGACTTGAGGTTCAATTACACCAACAACTGGCCTGTTATTATATGTGTTGGGTCAGTGTTTCTCCTGTTCTGTGGAATTGTGGTGTACCACATTCTCAAGAAGCTGTCGGTGACTCGGAGGTGGGGGTTGATGAAAGTGTGGTTGTTGGACAGGAGGTGGCCGTGGATGAAAAGGAAGCAGATAAGATCTCTCATCCTACCATATGTCGATCCTGACAATGATGAAGACCTGAGCAGCAGTGACAGTGAACTGGATCCAATATTGCAGAATGCCCCACCTGTGGCTCGTTATGACGAGTATCGAGAGCCTCTGATTGAAACTGACAGTATATAGCTATAGAGTTGTCAAGTAGGTTTCCCCCCTAACATTTTGCTTAAGTAACAGAATGAAAGTTTTTCTTACCCATTTTGGAGATTGAAACATAAACAATTCGGTTATGAAAGCATTCATTCTTGGTAGGCGACCACCTGCACGCGCCCACGTGTATTATAGTGCGTAGTACGCCTTCGCAATTCTGTATAATATACGGGTCAGTCGCTTCGTAGCAGAGCAATGAAGCTTCTGACAGTGATGCCTTTCCTTTTATTTGCTGTTTTGATCACCAATATTGGGCTGTGTTGGAGTGAGAGTGACCACTGCTACTGCGTGGAACCTCAACATGCAGCCCGACCTGCGGCGGCGGGACCGATCAACCCGTGTAACAGCAGTTGCCATACTCTACGACACTATGCTAGCCAAAATATCTCTGAGAATAACACTAGCTGGTATTTTCTACCCGGGACCCACTCCCTGGGTGCTGTCTACGGCATTGAAAATCTGCATGACTTGAAATTTATTGCTTACGGTGTTGGTGACGGTGCGAGTGGATGTGGAATTTCTGGACTTGTAACAGCGACAGTGGAGTGTGAAGGTAACCAGGCGGGGTTTTACTTTCGTAACATCGAGAGGCTTGCGATATTCAGTCTTACGTTCAACAACTGTGGGTACTACACCGACAACAAGTTTCGGAATGCTATCGTCTTTCGTTATGTCTGGTATTTGTCTGTCACCGCTGTAAGTATTTGCAACACCAGCGGCGTTGGAATCTATGGCTACGAGATTATAGGAGACTCGATAATATCTCACAGTATTATCAATTCAAGCAGGCGTGCTCTTCCTTATAGCTCCTCAAGTAGTGGAAACCTGCATTTTTACTATGAATACAAAAATGCAAATAAGACTCACCACCATTACTTGACTATTGTGGATTCAGAAATAATTAATGGAGAAAACAGCCCGTTTCGATTGCATGCTGGTGGACTGTTCTTGTATCTAAAAACCACTAATGCAATACATTTCCTGTTGTCGAATGTCGCTATGTCAGGGAACAGTGGATACAATGGTGGCAATGCAGCCTTTGACTACATAGCCATTGGGAGCTCGTGGCTGAGTACCATAACCATCCAAAGCTGCAGGTTTGACAAAGGCTCTGCGGGTGGATTCGGTGCTGGTCTCTATGCAGTTTTCATAGCTCTTTATGACGAAAAATACTGTGTAAAGAATAATATGTCAACAGACACGACAGGGATCATGAATGTTACTGACTCATATTTTGAAGACAACAGCGCAGGAAAAGTTGGAGCCGGATTATACATTCGACTGCACGAGAGCAGCAAATTTGAAGCAGTTGCAAATATCACTTTTACCGACTGCCATTTCCAAAACAATCACATTTTATCCGCAACTGGACGTGGAGGATCAGCTGTCAATATTATCAATTTTAGAATCCCTGACTACATCCCTCACCACTTGCCTCAGTACATCGTTTCTTTTGAAGAGTGCGACTTTACTGGCAATCGTGCAGTTAAAATAAACAAAGTATCTCTGGGGAGTAGTGCCTTGTATGTCGAAGAGAATGCATACATGGTACTTTCAAACTGTGTCTTCCGTGATAACCACAACTGCAGTGGGCTGTCTGCTATTCACAGTAACCTTATGCTCAAGGGAACAATCGAAATCTACAACAACACGGCTGTGAATGGTGGAGGGATTGTGCTGTGTGCCAATTCCATCCTCCACTTTACCCACAATATGACGCTCACTATAAGTGGCAACAACGCAACTAGAGATGGAGGAGGAATATTCAATGAAGACGACTGCCTACAAGCTATACCTCCCTGCTTCTTTCAGGTGGACAACACCACAAATCTCAACAAAACTGTGTTCCTGGTGGACAACACCGCAGACAGAGCGGGCTCTTCTATATTTGGTGGCTCTGTAGACCACTGCTATTACTACGGTTCAGCATACAGTAGTGACGAAAGCAAGACACATGTGTTTAAGGAACTGTTTCAGATCACTAGTTTGAATCCAAACGACACATCAAATATCTCGTCGAATCCAATAAGAGTGTGTTTTTGTGAGGGTGGTTCACACGAGAAATACTACAACTGTACACAGCGCAGTAAACACTACCCGGTATTCTCAGGCGGGGAATTGAAAGTGGTGGTTGTTGTGGTCGGGCAGAGGGATGGGACTGTACCGGGAATAGTTGTGGCTCAGGTACACACAAACGTCTCACTGAGACTCAACGAACAAAATCAGCTCATTAACACAACCGAATGTACCAATTTAACTTACACTGTACAACCCAATGAACCTATTAAAGTGGCGAGTAATACAACTATTGTCCTTACTACTGAGAACAATTTCAGGAACACTTCTAAAGGAGACACGAGCATTTATATTCATGTAACAGTTCATCCGTGTCCTCCCGGGTTTCATACAAACAAGAAAGGCCATGTTTGTGAGTGTGATGGCGAGCTGAAGAATTTACCAGATATTTCGTGCAACATCACAAAAACCGCTATAGAGAGAAAGGAAGACAGTCCGTGGTGGGTTGGATTCGATGACAAAAATCACTTCATTTACTGTCGAAACTGTCCCTTTGATTACTGTATTAAAACTCCAGTAGACGTTAATGTTACAATGCCGAGCACGCAAGATCGGCAGTGCACCAACGGAAGAACTGGAGTTATTTGTGGCACTTGTAAGCCCGGCCTGAGTATCGTACTAGGCTCCACCCACTGCCGTCATTGCAATCATTACAGTGTGTGGCGGACTCTGGGGAAGATACTCCTGTTTGCTATCCAGGGGGTGGCTCTCGTACTCTGCATAGGCATCCTCAACCTGAATGTGACCGAAGGAACCCTCAATGCATTTATATTCTACATGAATGTCGTTAAGTTCAATACCAGCTACTTTGACACTTCTAGATACGGAAGTGCTCTGGCATACTGGATGAGTGTATTAGTGGCGTGGATAAACTTTGACAAAGCGTTTGATGGCTGTTTTTACGATGGAATGACAGCAATTGGGAAAACGTCACTTGCATGTGCTGCCCCACTTTATATGTGGTTTCTTGCCGGGTTGATCATATATCTTGGTCGCAAGTACTCCTGGGTGGTGAAAATATTTGGAACAGACACGGTTAAGGTGCTTGCAACAATAATTCTCTACTCTTATGCTAAACTCATTAGTTCCTTGATTGCAATATTTAGCCCAACGTTGATAAAATCCACTGGCAACAATGGTGACAACTTTGTCTGGACTATTAATGGAAAGGCGTACTTACACGACAAAGAGCACTTAGTTTTGCTTGTGTGTGGCCTTGTTCTGGCAGCAGTGACCTTGCCCTTCACGTTCACACTATTGTTTATCCAATTTCTAAGGAGCAGGTCCAACATGAAGGTGTTGTTTTGGGTGAACAAGCTGAAACCATTTTTCGATGCTTACACCGGCCCGTTTCAAGACAGGTACCACTTTTGGACCGGATTTCTCCTGGTTGTACGAATTGTTCTGTTTGTTTGCATAGCGGCAACTGGTAGTCCAATGGCAAACCTCACTATGATCATCGCCACATCGTCATTCCTTCTATTCTTCATGCAGCAAGGAATCTACAAGAGCAGGGCCTTGAATATCCTTGAAACATTTTCGCTACTGAACCTGATTGTGCTTTCTGCTCTAACGTCTTACTTGAAGTTCAAGAACGAAGTTCCAGTCATGTTTTGTGTTGGATCGATGTTTCTCCTGTTCTGTGGAATTGTGGTGTACCACATTCTCAAGAAGCTGTCGGTGACTCGGAGGTGGGGGTTGATGAAAGTGTGGTTGTTGGACAGGAGGTGGCCGTGGATGAAAAAGAAGCAGATAAGATCTCTCATCCTACCATATGTCGATCCTGACAATTACGAAGACTCGAGCAGCAGTGACAGTGAACTGGATCCAATATTGCAGAATGCCCCACCTGTGGCTCGTTATGACGAGTACCGAGAGCCTCTCATTGGAACAACTAGGACTGAATGACTACCTTATAAAGTGCACATCCTTTGTATAATTATACTGACTTAAAGAAAGTGTGGTTGCTGGCAATGTTGTGTCTTGTATAACTGATCAACTTATAAAAATGAATGAGATGTATGGTGCTTGACCAGAGATGCCTAGAAACGGGTGTGACCAGAAATCATTTGTCGGTTCACATTTGTGCTCTGAATGCAAAAGGGACAAAGAATCTTTGGTCTTGCTCAGTATACGTGATATCCCATCCCTGTACCCACCCATTCTAGTGACTATTGGAAGGGTGTCATTTTATTATGTCAAGCTAGAAGGCCCACAAAATACAATACAATACAAATACAATAGTATGAATGAGGGAGATGCACTACAAGTAAAATAAAAATCCTAAAGAGGCATATAGGATGGTGCCGCTGTTTTGGATCCTCACTGAGTTCTACCTTAACTGTAGGCTGAAAAATTACATTTTGTAAACAATAATTATTGTGTTAGTGAGCTGACACAGTTAGCTGACAGTGTTTAGGTCTGGTATCCGTCAATCCATGAGAGGCTCTCGATACTCATCATAACGAGCCACAGGTGGGGCATTCTGCAATATTGGATCCAATTCAGCCTCACTGCTGCTCGAGTCTTCATCATTGTCAGGATCGACATATGGTAGGATGAGAGATCTTATCTGCTTCCTTTTCATCCACGGCCACCTCCTGTCCAACAACCACACTTTCATCAACCCCCACCTCCGAGTCACCGACAGCTTCTTGAGAATGTGGTACACCACAATTCCACAGAACAGGAGAAACACTGATCCAACACAAAGAATCACGACTGCTGTGTTGTCGTAATTGGCAGTCACAATGTGCGCTGTTGCAATTGAGAAGACAGTCAGGTTGGTGTAAGTGAATAGTTCGATAAACGTGAGAAGACGGTTTTTGTATATTCCAAGTTGAAGGAAAAGTGGTAACACTGCGGTGGTTGCGCCAATCAGTGTGAGATTACTAATCGGATCCCTAATTATTGCCAGCAGAGCAAAAATTACAAGGCGTACGACCAGGAGGAATCCAGTCCAAAAGTGGTAGTTGTCTTTGTATGGGCCTGTGTAGGCATCAAAGAAAGGCTTAAATTTGTTTACCCAAAAGAAAACTTTCATGTTTGACCTCCTCCTCAGACACTGGATGAAGAGAAGCACAAGAGCGTATGGGAAGGTTATTAGCCCCATGATAGCAGCAAGAGCATACAAAATCTTATGCTTTCCACCCAAGTAGTGAATGTTCCCGTCCATACGCCACACCTTAGTATTACCACCAGAGCTGTGATAAAGTGGCGTGTAAAACAACCCATCTAAGATGGTGCGAAGAATTTTTGCGTAAGACAACAGAATAATAGTCGACAATACTTGGACGGAGTTTCTCCCTAGGTACTTTGAAATGAGACGGAACTTTCTGCACGAGATGATGACAGCTCCAGATATGAACCAGAGATAGAGAGGAAACGCGTATTGCAACAATACCTTTCCAATGGCACCCATACCATCATAAAAACAAACCTCGATTCCCAAGTCCAAGTTCATCCACGAAATAAACACCCTTAGGAGATTGACGAGGAATTTGAGAATCACGCTTTTATTTGTCACACTCAGAAAGATGCTTCTGTTCACAGCTACCACATTTGCATAGAAATGAGTGCATTCAGAGTCCCTGCAGCCACAGTCATATCGGTAGTTCCCAAGAGAAAAACTAGCACAATACCCGCCACACCAAACAGTGCCGTTACCAAACCGACCATTTTTAGGTAAGAATACTTTCCCGAGCAATCAGAGCACCTTGAAGAGCCCAGTATAAGGCTGAGGCTCCCATTACAGTGTCCACAGAGAATGCCAGATCTGTTGAATGCACACTGATCATCAGCAGTCCAGGGCTGAGTGATCTGGATTGCATGCGTCACTGTCTTGTTGCAGTAGTCAAAGGGACAGTACTCATAAGATATGATTTCGAAATCCGATCTATTGCCTCGGGGTAAGAACCCAAACCAGCTCTTGCTGTGTCTGTGTTTATAAATGGTTGTGGTACTGATTTCACACTCTATTCTATCAAGTTTTCTGAGAGCTTGGTGGCAGATGCACCTACATTGTGAAGATTTCGGGTCTTGTGCTCCAAAGCCAAGTGGACACGGTTTCAAGGTAACAGAGAGACTTAAGTTGGCGCTGTATTTTTTCCGAGAGTCTCTGCCCTGTACGGAGAAAGCAATGTCAATATCCTCCTTTCCACTGCACATCAGTCCAGGTTCCAAACTGTAGGTAAGCGTGGTACACGTGTTGTTTTTAATCGACTGAACACTCGATTCATTTGACACACTTGTGGCTATCACAACCCCAGGTACTGTTCCGTATCTCTCGCCCACAATAACTAGAGGCACTTTAAATGTGCTCCCTGGATACACATTGGGGTGTCTATCGGTACCGTTGTCATTGCAGTCTTTGGTAAGTCTTTTGTCACGGCTATTTATGCTACAAAAGCATACTCGTTGTGGATCAGAGGTTATGCTTGATGTGTCATTCGTTACCGGAGGAAAGATTGTAAAAATATCAAAGAAAGCCTTTGTGGTATTTGCCGGGTTGTAATGACCAAAGAAATAGCAATAATCTATTGAGCCTCCGTACAGTGCATTGCCTGCCCTCACAGCTGTATTGTTCTCCAAGCTAATGTTCTTGCTGTCGGTTATGTTTTCATACTGAAAGAAACAGGGAGGAATGGCTTGCGCACATTCAGATTCTACATACAGTCCACCTCCGAACGTCAAAGCTGTGTTACGTGAAACATTCAACGAAGCATTAACATCCAGATACAGGATGGAGTTGTCACACAGCATCATTCCTCCACCCTGAATTCCAGTGTTACCGAATATTGTATTTGTTCCTTTCAGTACAAGATTGCTGCGAATAAGAACAACACCAGAGCAGTTGTTGTTAAAAATTCGATTGTCCCTCAGATTTGTCAACGGACTTTGCTCAAAGTACAGAGTCCCACTGCCAATTGGGCTCTCTTTCAAAGGAGTTTCAATTCTATTGTCGTAGAATTGACACGAGACTATTGACACGTTGTATTGTGGCATTTGGTGGTGTTTGTAGCCAGTAAGACCAAAGTTAAGGATATTGATGGCCACACCTCCACCATCACGTGTGAACTGCCGAACGGAATTTTCACGAAACACTGAGTTGTTCACATGAATGTGCGCACCAGCTGATAAATCTAGTTCTTGGTATAGTTTCATATACAGGCCTCCACCTACAACATGACCGGTATTATGTTCAAAAATGGTGTGATTGATAGTAATCACATTGAAAATATTATGATGGGTAGTATTGGTTGTTTTGTTTTGTCTCGCAACCATTGAAAGGTACATGCCTCCGCCAAGTAAAGCTGTGCCGTTTGATATTGTGCAGTTGTCCAGCGTCACTGAGCTTGTCCAGGCTGTCGTAGTGTTCAAATGCACATAGGAAATTGCCAGGTTTCCTCCATTTCGAGCCATGTTACCAGAGAGAGTGACATTTCTGAGAGTTATGCTAATGCTGTTGGTTGTGGCAAGAAGAACACCAAGGCCGCTGGCATAGCCCTCATGCCTGCTACAATAATAATTATTATAACCCCTGTTAAAACCATTCATGAGGAATGAATCGTTTATTTGTAGAGAGTGTTGGTTGAATTCTGTTTCAATTTCGTAAATCATTTGCATATTTCCACCAGAACAGCCAGTGTTATTGTGACTTCCTTCAATGACGATGTTCCGAAAAAAAGAAGTTCCCTTTAGGTCAACAAAATAGAGACCGTATCCTGAAGAATTTTGGACAAGCACATTGTATAGGTAAAGATTAGTGACATACTGCATCAATAGGGCTTGACTATGTTTCTTGTAGTCAAATCCACAGTTATGGAATCCCAGGCTGTCAATCTGAAGGTTTAAAGTGTCTTCAAACCGGAACCCAGAAATCAGACCACTGCACTGGACTATTGGCTGACCACTGTCTGTCCCATTCTCCTGTAGTCCACTCAGTGTCAAGTTGTGGACATAATGAACGTATATTATTCTCACAAGACTATGATTTCCAGGTAAAAACTTGAAAGTGGTGTCATTAGAAAAATCTTCCTGATACTTGGCATAGTCCATGAGAGTGAGACACTCACCAGTTGGACGAGGACAAGGATTGTACTGCACCTCCTCAGTAGTTGGTTTCACACACTTGCACCTTGGTTCTGCCTCACCCATCACTCCATACTGGAGGATGGCAGTCAAGAGAAATAATGTTAAGAGCATTGGTACAGCTACACTTCTAGCTCGATCAGGCTTGTGTAAAGTATTGCTGAATTCACTTTTACTGCGGTTATATGCTGCACATTCACATTCCATAGCTCATTCTGAAAGTTTTCGAAACGCCCTGTGCTGTGCGCAAAACAACCCATTTTATCTATGACTTTTGGGACTAAGGCTAACACATTCTAATGCACAAAGTTTTCCCTTGAGTTGCTTTTGTTTTATGACATTGAAAGTTTGCCTTTGAGCATCATGAAACTATGTGGGTTTTGTGAGTTTATATATAGCCCCCACTGCTGACCTGACATAACCCCCTACCCAAAGGTTGTAATAGTTAGACATACCTCAACACAATATCCCCTCTTCTCCAAATTCTTTACCCGATAGTTGAAAAAAAGTCCCTACTATTCTAGTGCATTAGGCAGTAGTAGATGTCGTTTACTGCACGGTCTTGTGTCAACACTACTTTTTTTGGTGAATCCCCACTAATCTTGTCACACCTCTGACTGTGTGATCCTCCACTAACGGGAAAGAGGGTGGAGTCACACAACTCTGCCGCATGCTATTTCTCCTGTATTAGGGTCTCAGTTTTCTTTTCTACTTGTGACATCCTCTCCGCCCATGAACCTGTGACCTAGTTAATTTAAAGCAATCTGTTAGATTAAAGAATATCATTGCTACAACCAGTTGGGAAAATATTTTGCACAAACAATATTATCAGAGTCATAATGCAAGGAATCACAAATTACTGCTAAAAAGTACCCATAGTAGCTACCACAACCATTATCTAACAGTCAGACTTTAAGAAGAAGCATACACTTAATTTACAGCAGTTCCAATGAGAGGCTCTCGATACTTGTCATAACGAGCCACAGGTGGGACATTCTGCAATATTGGATCCAGTTCACTGTCACTGCTGCTCAGGTCTTCATCATTGTCAGGATCGACATATGGTAGGATGAGAGATCTTATCTGCTTCTTTTTCATCCACGGCCACCTCCTGTCCAACAACCACACTTTCATCAACCCCCACCTTCGAGTCACCGACAGCTTCTTGAGAATGTGGTACACCACAATTCCACAGAACAGGAGAAACACTGATCCAACACAAACAACTATAATGGTGTTGTTGCTGTGGTTTAACCCGGCAGTATATGCTGTACCGACAGCTAAAACTGTTAGGTTGGCGTATATGAACACTTCAATTACATTCAATGTCCAGTTCTTGTAAATTCCCGGTCGAGTGATTACAAACAAAACTGATGTAGTTGCAATAATAAGAGTAATGTTCCGTAACTGACTGTTGTGGGTGTCCACTGCAATGATCATGAAGAGGCCTATTCGTACAACCAGAAGGAATCCAGTCCAAAAGTGGTAGTTGTCCTTGTATGGGCCTGTGTAGGCATCAAAGAACGGTTTCAGTTTATTCACCCAGAACAAAACTTTCATGTTGGACCTCCTCCTTAGACACTGGATGAAGAGCAGCACAAGAGTATATGGCAGAGTTATTAGTCCCACTATGATTGCAATGACAAACAGAATGACGTGACTCTCCCCCAAGTAGTATATGTTACCATCAACAGACCACATCCTGCTGGAGTGTCCAGAGCTGTGATAAAGAGGGGAGTAAAACAATGCACCAATGACAGCACGAAGAAGCTTTGCATACGAGTGCAGAATAACGGTTGCGAGAATTTTCACCGAATTTTTCCCAAACAAGTTTGACATTGTGAACGACTTTCGGCACAGAAAGATGACCGCTCCAGATATGCACCAGAGGTAAAGTGGGAACACAAACTGTAAAAGAGCGTTCTGAAAAGGGTTCATGCCGTCATAGAAACAGGTCTCAATTCCAAAGTCCAGGTTCATCCATGAAATGAAAATGCCGAGCATCTTGAGAAGGAGTGTCTCTGGGACAGTGTCCAAGGACGAAGTGAAGAGAACACTTCTGTTCACAGCCACCACATTGACATAGAATATGACTGCGTTCAGTGTCCCTTCAGCGACTGTTGCATCAGTAATTCCAAAGAAGACAACTAGGAGCAGTCCAGCCACACCAAACAGTGCTACCAAACCGACCATTTTTAGGTAAGAATACTTTCCCGAGCAATCAGAGCACCTTGAAGAGCCCAGCATAAGGCTGAGGCTCCCATTACAGTGTCCACAGAGAATGCCAGATCTGTTGAATGCACACTGATCATCAGCAGTCCAGGGCTGAGTGATCTGGATTGCATGCGTCACTGTCTTGTTGCAGTAGTCAAAGGGACAGTAAGAATAGGACACAATTTCGGAATTTGATACATTGTTGCCTCCGGGTAAAAATCCAAACCAACTCTGACTGTGTTTGTACTTAAAAATTGTTTGCTTCTTTATATCGCACCCAATTTTTTTATCCAGCTTTTGCAGAGCCGAGTCACACACACACCCACTTTTGCAAGAAAGTTTAAAACCAAGTGGACATTTCTTCAGCTTCACATGCAGAGTTATTTTGTGTAAATTGTTATGCTTGCCACCCAAGTCTGAGTCTTGGACTGTAAAGGAGACATCTATTCTGGTGTCTGCACATACAATTTCAGGATGTAACAAGTAAGTGAGCTTTGTGCAGCTACTTTTTGGGATGGGTTGAGTACCATTTTCCTTTACTACATTAGTTGCCACCACGTTCCCAGGCACTGTCCCATTTCTCTGGCCCACAATAACCAGAATTACTTCAAATGCGCTTCCTGGAAAAATGTATGTCTCATTACCATTTTGACTGCAATTTTCACTGAGGTGACCATTGCTCTCGGTGCAAAAGCAAGCCCTTAGTGGATTGGATGTAATGTATGAGGTGTCATTAGGTAGGTGATTGGGAAACTCAAATAGTTCAAAGAAAACCTCAGTGCTGTTTTCTGGGTTATAGCGCCCAAAATAGTAGCAGTAGTCTATTGACCCTCCGTATAGTTCGCTGCCTGATTTATTGGCATGGTTTTGGTCCATAATGATGCTCTTGTTACTTTTGTTGTCAAACTGGTAGAAACACGGAGGAATGGCTTGTGTGCAATCAAATTCGGCATATATCCCACCACCGTAGGTGAGGGCTTTATTGTGGGAAATATTCAACGTAACATTTCCTTGAAGATACAAGATTGAATTATCACACAAAACAATTCCTCCGCCATAATTTCCGTGATTGCCAGACAAAGTATTGTTCCCATTGAAAACAATATTACTTCGAACGAGTGCAATGCCGGTACAGTTATTGCTGGTAATTGTGACGCCTTGGAAATGCGTCAGGGAGTTTTGTTCAATGTATATAATTCCACTGCCAACTGGGTCATTTTGTGATGGGTTTCGAAATACATTTTCATAGAAATAGCATGATATTAGTGACACATTGTACTGCGGCATGCGGTGCGGCCTATAGCTGGCAAGGTTAAAGGTGAGAATACTCAGTGCAACACCTCCGCCATGGGTAAAAAACTGCTGAACGGAATTGTTGTGGAATGTAGAGTTGCTAAATTTGATATTTGCACCGGTAGATAGTTCCACTTCTTCAAATAGTTGAGCATAGAAACCTCCACCTGCTTCTTCAGCAGTGTTTCCCTCAAAGAGAGCATTGTTGATGTATATTACGTCAACAAAACTTAATTGAGACGAGGAATAGTTTGCTTTGACTTGCCTTGCAACCATTGATAGGTATATTCCTCCGCCAAGATAAGCAGAACCATTCAACATTGTGCAGTTATCTATCTTCACCGAGCTTGTCCAATTTTTGCTTTTTTCCATGTGAACATACACTATAGCCAGGTTTCCTCCATTTCTGGCCGTGTTACCAGCCAGAGTCACGTTTCTGAGAGTCATCTCAATACTGTCAGTTGTGTTAAGAAATACACTGAGACCACTCGCATAGCCGTCATGACGAAAATCAGGACTATTACAAGTATGTGAAATGTGGCCACTTGTGAAGAAAGAATTTTCAACGAGCACAGAGTGTGAACTGTTTGGTGTACCGTCATTGTACTGCAGTCTCAAGTTTCCACCAAAGCAGCCACTTTCATTGTGACTTTTGTCAATGAAGGTGTTATGAATCTGCGATATTCCTTTCAGATTTACAATGTAAAGACCAAACCCCGAAGTGTTGTAAATGTGTGTGTGAGATAAGTTCAAGTTAGTTACACGCTGCATAAATATTGCCTGGCTTAGGTTTTGGTTCTGGTAAAATCCACAGTTATGGAATCCCAGGCTGTCAATCTGAAGGTTTAAAGTGTCTTCAAACCGGAACCCAGAAATCAGACCACTGCACTGGACTATTGGCTGACCACTGTCTGTCCCATTCTCCTGTAGTCCACTCAGTGTCAAGTTGTGGACATAATGAACGTATATTATTCTCACAAGACTATGATTTCCAGGTAAAAACTTGAAAGTGGTGTCATTAGAAAAATCTTCCTGATACTTGGCATAGTCCATGAGAGTGAGACACTCACCAGTTGGACGAGGACAAGGATTGTACTGCACCTCCTCAGTAGTTGGTTTCACACACTTGCACCTTGGTTCTGCCTCACCCATCGCTCCATACTGGAGGATGGCAGTCAGGCACAGCAAGAATACAACCATAGCTCTATACTAGTGTCTGCTCAAAACTGCTGCTTGCGGAAAGGCAAAGGCAATGTATATTTGTAGCAGTATTTTGTGTTTTGAAAACGTTTCCAAGTAATGGTTTTCAAATGGTTGCTGTTTTTCAACCACAATGACGAGTTTTGTTTTTTGCACATTTGAACAAGTGAAACTTGCAGGTGGTCAGGGAGCATTGAGCAACATCAACACCATCTGTTTTGATTTCTTGTGAGCTAATGTGGACATGACGATGCAAGCCAGATGCTTGCATGGTAGGGTATTAGAAGGAGAGTCCTTCCTAACCTTATTGCCGTAAACACATGACCATACCCTATGGCTACAAAACATTGCTCATGGTCTCATGGATAACACTACGTCAGTGGGTAATCTCAACACTCTGCAAGTTTTATATACCAAAACACATGTTTGTCAGGATTCTGTTTTTTTACACATAGATACCATGCACTCACACTCAGCAAGTTTTACCAAATACACATGTTTGTCAGGATACTGTTTTTTTACACATAGATAGTGTGAAACAGAAATAAGTCAACACTTCTCTGTTTTTTGTATATGCAGTTAAACGGGGCTATATGGTAGCTAATAGATAAGGAATTTCTGCTATGATGTATATACATTCAATTGGTTGCTAAATGGCGTGCATTAAATAATAGAAACAACTGTGCCAAAATCAAAGCTAAGTATAACTCCAACAAAGTATTAAGATAGTTATCTCGTCTTCCCCACTCATGTGCCTACAAAAAATATTGTTGACACCAGTGGGGAAGAGGCGAGAGAGGAAAGCGAAAAAAAGATAATACTATTCCATACTCCAACAGTTGCAAAAGTATTATTGATAGTTGGGTTGTCATTTTTTGAACTCTTGTGCCTACAGAGAATGCAAAATCTTCGGCTAGGGGGTGGGGGGCGAGGCAAAGGGACAGCGAAGGTGAGGCTAGATTAGGATTGGCAATGTGAGATATGGACGCATAATTGTAGTGAAATAGAGTAGCTTATTATAATTCCACACTCCAACAGTATTACGGATATTAGCTCTTTTTCGAGTTAAGGCCCCTAGAAAAAAATCGTTGACCCATATTAGGGGGTTGGGGGATTTGTTAAGATACAACTAAGTAGATCGAGCCAAGATGAAGGAAGGTGCAGTGAGATAGAATATTCCATACCCCAACTGCAGTCACAGAGTATGGTGTTGGAAGTAAGGTTGGTTCTGATGGATAGACTGGTTTGACACATAGCTCACTACGTCTATCATGCCCAGACTCAAGAGTGTAAACAGCGCTCCGTATTGATGTTGACTTCAAAATGCCGACATGGACTGCACACAATCTTTTATCATCACAATATTATACGCAGTATATATTTAGCTACTAATGTACAGCAGTGAAAGGCCAACACACACTATCCCCTCAAGTCACGGATCAGCATAGTCATAGTCATCGCTTTGCTCCCTGATTGTGGGCAGGGCTCTGCTTGTAGTGCAGTGTATATCGGAGATGGCATATGCCGAGATTAGACTGGGTGTCGTGGAGGCTTTGTTGCTCTGAATCTGTTGTGAGATTTTATTCCTTATGTCTTGCATCGCATATCTGGCGATAAGGTCTGGCTCTGGGTTATTGTAGATGAGATTGTCAAACAGTGGTTGAGAATTGCGCGGACTCTGACACACGACACTGGAGGCAACATCGTCTGTTGTGTCTGTGTACACCTCGTATCTGGTACTGCTACTGGATTCAGGGTTTACATGCACTGCAGGTGTCTCATTGGATTTGGCTTTCCTTCTGGGGGACTTGACAACAATTACCAGAAGGACAATGAGGACACAGATCATGACTAGCATCATCCCCACAACTCCTAGGCTGACGTAGAACATGAGGCCTTGTGCGCTGGCCGCGCTGGCTGAGTTGACAACCACCGGCATGGACGTAGTCTGCAGTGAAGGTGAAGGTAGTGGAGACAAGACACAGGTGTCTGCAGGTTGTGGCAACTCAGGTATAGGTGTACTTTTCAGCAATGGTAAATCCGCTGCAGATTGTGACAACTCAGGTATAGGTGTACTTTTCGGCAATGGTGAATCCGCTGCAGATTGTGACAACTCAGGTATAGGTGTACTTTTCGGCAATGGTGAATCCGCTGCAGATTGTGACAACTCAGGTATAGGTGTACTTTTCGGCAATGGCGAATCTGTCACTGGTGGTATAAGTGTAGGAGTTGTTTGGGTTGGTACACCGGTGGTGGGTGTAACAGTGGCTGTATTAGGAGTTGCAGCCATTGTGACACTACTGCTGCTGCTACTGACGAGTGTGAAAGGTGTTGTCTGTGTCTGGGAGGCCAAAGTGGATGTTGTGGCTGGTCGAAGAGCAACAGTAGTGGTAGTTGCTGCAACATCCAGGGCTGAGAGTGGGAGAGAAAAGTATTATCCCACTGTATGTAAGCTTCGGTAAACAATCGATACTTACCAATGACCACAGAAACAAGAGCCAAAGCAGTCCCAGTCTCCCAGGCACTGATGTCAACAGAAGTATGAAATGGGACCCTCTGATCACTGTTCAGGCGAAGGTAGGCATTGTTTGCGTGCACCCCACCATCATGGTCAACTAGCAGTTTACTGCTGCGTTCTGGTGGCTGGAAGAGACCTAGCACATCCCCTGGTTGGAATGGAAAAGGCTGTACCAGCGGGAACTGGTATATGCCACTTCTGATCTCGGCAATAGGTGCAATGGTGGTCCCGTTCAGTTTCTGATATGTACTAGTGCCCGTAGGTCTCCACAGCTGTAGCTCTGGGTAAAAGTCTTCGCTGGTGGTCTTGTAAGTCCCACCCACAATCCACCTCAACAGCCGTCCACTCTCTGTGAAACTGGTACCGGGATATATGACTTGCTCCTGAGGGGAGAAGGTCTTGGCACCAAAACTTTGTCTATCAGCCGTGAGGAGTGTGTTGATCCTGTCCAGTGTCACAAACCCACAGCCACAGTTAGGTGGATCTGTGCACATTAAATACAATTGTGGATCATGAACTAAAATTCTATAACCAGGATCATGTGCTACTGGACATAATTATACCTGTTTCGACAGCTATCAGTGGATAATCGTCTCCAGTATCCTCGGCGGTGTCTAGGTTAAATACTGCAGACAATGGCCAAGCTTGCTCTTCGTCAACGTCATCCCGGTATGTGGTGATAATCTCCGAGTCCTCGAGGTAGAGGTTGAGTTGAGCAATCTCGCTGTCGGGTTGGAAGTAGCCGACGATGTCTCCCTCTGTGAATGGCAGTGGAGGATTTGCAGTGATCTCGTATACCTCGGAGCTGCTCTGGGCCCTGACTTGGACAGTGGTTGCCCCAGTCCTGGTGTATGTGTCGGTGATACTGCTGGCCCTTGTCCAGACCTGCAGTCGGAGAAAGGCGTCCTCGTCTTCTCCTCCCCACCTGGCCGGGAATATCCACTTGGTGACCCTGCCAGTACAGTTGAAGTTCATCGCAGGGATGAGGACCTGGCGCGAGCTGTGTCGGTGTAGGTCTGCCTGTCCTTCCAGTACTTCAATGTGGAACTCGCTGGGGAATCCACGCGTTCCTTGTGACACTCCAAGCTCTATGTCATGCAGTGAGCATGTACCTGTGAGAATAATAGAGCATCAGCATCCTGCAGTAAAGGCATTATCTACAACATCATTAAGGGGTGCACTAGCAGGAGCCAAAGTACACTGGTAGTCTTCCATACTTCAGCTGCAACAACCTCCAGCCATTTCTCTAGCTTATACTGAGTTGCTTACTGAGTTTTGACTCCACACATGTGCTTGTACGAGCATTTTAATTGGCGTCAGTTGCAGTACATAAGAACGCACCTTGAGGTGTAGTGGCTTGCACAGAGCAGAGCAAGACTAAGAGAGCAAGTGTCAGCAAGTGAGCCATGATCAGCATGTCTTGTAAGTGAGGGTATGAGCATCTTCACTAGCAGTTATACAGGGAGAAAGCATGATAGGTCTCCTTAAACAGGATGTAAATGCATGTGCTGTGCATGTAGAAACACACATTACATTACATTAACAGTATGGAGACAAATGGGTGGGACTCCAGGAAATACAACCCCTAAAAGGTGTTGTTAAAACAGGCCGTCACCTTCTTCAGACCACACAAAACTACTAGCACTAGTGCCTAATACCATAACAGAGCCCATTAGGCCGTGTGTCAGTCATATATAAACATATATAGAAAGGGATTCACTACACGTGGGAGTACGTGGTGCTATTTTGAGTTGTGTTTTGGTTTGTATTGACTGGTTCCGTGCGGTTACGTAACTACCTTTTTCACCATTATGTCACTTCTAACGACTTTCATAATTCAGTGCCATTTTCTGCCCCTGTCCACAAAATTCACTTTGCAGTTGAGTGACTCTAATACGAAGCATTTTGTCCATCGTTCTGCGATATTTATTGTTAATTAGCTCTTGAATAATACAACAAATTTGCATTAGTGACTGACAGGGTATCTAATTCAGGACAAGGTATCTAGGTGTCAGTTGGTTCATTAAAGATGTCCTCGAGGGGATCCTGGGGTAAGCCCCTGGTCTCATCAGCTCGTCTCTTGCCGAGGCTCTTCTTGGCTTCCACTCTGTTCTTATACCGGAATGCTGCCGCCAGTTTTGTAGCTCGCCGGTGCTGTGGACAATAGAGGAACAAAAACAAGCGGTTTCCTATTTTCTGCCCTCTACGAACAGTAGTGAAGAAGACCTTGAAATGGTATACTACAAAATCAGAAGTTAAAAAAAATGGTAATAGGCAATCCAAATATATAAGTAATGCCTCTCTTACATGTGCAACAAATACTGGCATATAGGCAAAAAATGCTTATATACAGGTTGAAAAAATAATTGCACCATTTTATCTTATCCATGGATGAATTAAAAGTTCTAACATTGAAAAAAAGAAAAAATATTATGGGCCAGCCCTCCATCTCTCCAGACAGACGTCTACGGACGCAGTGCTATGCCGAACTGTACGCTGTCCTTTGAGATGTATGTGGGTCAGTGGTAGATTCATGGGTAAGGGGAGGAACCAGAGCTGTTCCCAGCCAATGCTCTGGACCACCTGTCAGTTTCAGTGCGGGTCCGGGATTCGAACCGGGCACCTTATGTGACAGTCCCCACGTCTCTAACCACTTAGCCACTTGGGCTGGCCACGAGAACTGATGAAAAAAGGCTCTTCTTGTACATATCAAATCTCATATTACATTATTATAAAAAAAACCGACCCAGACCCGGGATCGAACCACTGACCTCACGATCAAGAGTGATGGGTCCTTATCCACCAGACCACACCCAATACTTCAGCTAGGAAGGTTTAATACTGCACTTTAATTAACTCTCTGTTTAAGATTGTGTGTTTCTGGTGAAGATGTATTCACACACACAGACATGCACCCACACATACTAGGCACCCACACACCACACATACTAGAAACCACAATAACCCCGGTACACATGCACATATGCAATTCTTGTTATGAGCATAATTATACACAGTCTATATGACCACGGTAACCTGACAAATGAAAATGGCAGAATCAGTTCAAAAATTATAGGGGGTATATACACTCACTACACACGTACAGCATTGGGTGTGATGTAGTGAGGGTTCTCGTACAGAGTTGGACCTCCAAAACTACCAGAAAAGACCTTTATCAGCTGCAACACAAACCTTGGACCTGCAACAGTTCAGTTTACTTGGCATCACGTGCTATGTGTGATGAAAACTTCATCAGATAATACGCAGATGAAGGTGCTGATATACAGGGCCATTCCTGAACAATGTATGTACATATATGAGGTAATGAGAATGCACTTTCCCCAAACACATGCCTGTGGTATGATTTTTTAGCAAGCCACGAGTGAATTGCAGGCAGATCAACCCCCATTCAGAATACTGTATCCAACCCCCCTCCTGGACGGTCATAATGGTCATAAGTTCTTCATGTTGCTACCATTGGACTGTAGGTAGCACTCACCGATCTCTGTCAAGCCTCCCCCACCATCAACAATCTGTAGAACAGAATAATACCTAACACTCATCAGTACTAGTATAGATGCCATAATACACTATTGTGAAAACCACACTGGTATACACTAACATGAAACTTACAATGTGGTCAAACAGCTAAACAGCAAAGTACAAGCATAACAACACAATGTGTTGACAGTAACACGATATTTTGCCGGGAAAAGAATCCCGGCCATGCAGGTATAGCGGGAAACGATGAGGTTAGCTAGGAGCTCTACCTGGTAGTTTCTGAACCAGATCCGGTCGTCCAGGACAGAGAAATGGAGGGTGTGGTCGACAAACGGCTTGCTCTTGGGATGGTGGTAGGGAGTGCTGAAGACCTGAGTGAAGAGCTCTCTCAGGAGCTCCAGTTGCGGGGATCCACCAAAACTCTGTGCAAACATCAGCACTATACATGCAACCATACCGATAATGTAAAACCCTCTTTCTACCACACTACCCAACAATACTGCTGTACCAACGTTATGGTACTATTACTAGAACAAGTAGAAGTGAGTGCAGTATAATATATTAGCTACCTTGGTTTTACACTGCTGTTATGCTGTCTAAAATTTTGTACACCTGGTGGGCTCACTTCACTCGCCAATAAGCTTGTGTTGTTGTGCTAGCTTGGGGAGAGTGCTTCATCATACGTGTAGGTGTGTATAAGGTTCATCTCACAGGGTCAAAGGAAAGAAGAGGCCGGGAGCCCTTGAGACAGTTACCAGTCAACTTGAGTTCATTCATTGTGTGTACTGCAGTGGGACGGTAATGGAGAGAATCCACACATGACACGTGTAGAGTTTGGTACAAGGCGCGCCTCTACCCACCTCTAAATAGCTAGCTAGCAATAGGTATGCATAATGAGTGACAGACACGGATTCTATTTGGAGAGGAATGTAAGGCTGTTGAGTATATACATACCAGTAAAGATGCACGTGTGAGAACAAAACAGCCCCCAGAGAGTAACTGCTTACTCCCTGTGGACCTTAGTAATCCACAACAAGGGTACATGTATTCATCATTTAGTGACTGAGATGTATATACCATTTTCAACGAGGAACTTGGCTGAAGGTCCATCTGGCACATTTGATACCCTGTAGAATATGCAAACAGATTTTTCAACCCTCAGTATGCCCAGCGAGGGCTACCAGTAGTGTTGTCTGTCTGTTAGCACCGCTATGATGGCACCACACGCTACGAAGTGGCCAAAGAACGAGGTTTTAATATCTAGTTTCAGTGCATTATGTTAGAACGGTTAGAATTTGTTGCCACTTTTAGTGCTTTTCATTAGGTTGATATGCAAAATTAATGCTACATTCAGTGGAATGAAATTACTCACCACATGTAGATATCCTTCTTTTTCCTCATCTCAAAGAACATACACTTTGTACAGTTCTTCATTTCACAGATCTGCAAGGACAGAAATGCATGCCTCAAAACCCTCCGGCTTTCGCAAACGTTCTGCCCACCACCTCACCAGAAAACCAAAAGACAACAACCGGCCTGGGCTATAAAATTAATATTTTGTAGAGGTAACATCTGGCTGTACTTACCCTAATTGGGATCTATGGGTCATTGCACCTCAATTAACGTAATGTGCAAGCCGTTGATAACTGACCCATATCTCCTTGTAAGCCACACCCACCCATCCCATGCCCTCAAATGTGATAGGTTGTATAGTATTGTGATTGCTGCAATTTTTGTCTGCATAAGCAACTGTTGTGTAGGTTGAATAAAGCAATGTGATGCCTTTGATTAGCCCACAGGAGGTAGCAGAGGAGGAAGTATGCCTCCTCCCACCCAAATTCCTCCTTTTGAACTCACCTCGTTAATGACTGGGAGCTTGTCTTTGCGGTCCAGCTTGGAATCTGAAAGGAAGAGAAGAAAACGCCCTTCGAATGTATGTGATTTTCCAAGGGCTCTATTTAGTCACGAATCATCTTTAATTGGGGAATGAAGCGACGCCACATTGTCGTTCATTCAGCATTATATGATCTGTTTGCACAGTCAATGTATGTTATGCATATACCAGTCTTACAATTAGCACTCGCGTTCGCTCGCCAAAAATGCTTTGCCTTATAACGGTAAGCATAGACCTACATAGCATGGTCCATTGAGCAAACCATATCACTTATTACAGGGTTAACCCGTGCTAAAAAGGCAACAGAGCACTATTAGTGGAATTGTCTTTAGGTGAGTGTAGTGAGCATGTGCCGCATGTGTCCCCTAGAGGTTGTCAGTCAAAGAGCTGATGTACATGCACCTGTTGTGTTTGATTTCTGAAACCCAATAAACCGGCACATAAAGGCATCCAAGGTCTTCCGACGATGTCATCCAATTACCTAGAGCAAACGTGACCAGTCAGACATGCAAGATATGCAGTGATGAGCACATGCCAGGCGGGTTTCACTGTTCTGGTCATTAGACTCATAGATTAAAGCTAACCCGTGTAAGGTTCTCTGCCGCTTTTGTGTGCAAATAAACTACTCTTTGTGCTTTTCAAGAGGTTGAGAGGGAAAGTTTATATACCTGTCCTTGAATGTGGCATGAGTATCTTGAGGTCATTTACCAGGTGTCTGCATCTGTGGGGAGAAACAGATGATAGGCATGCTTCTCTCCCTCCAATGGAAGGTAATGGACACACCCTCCACCCTCCATGTCACACTAATTGCACTAATTGGAAGGTGCACACTTTTCCACAAGTCTAGTTTTTACCACACGATGTGTAGATATCAGTCGTACGAATACCTGTATGTGATGCCTCTAGCACAGAACACCAGAACCCTCTGTTTATTCTTCCACTTCTTTGGCTACAAGACACAGTTGTCAACACAAATAATATACACTAGCTACAGAGCTAGTAGGCACAAGGTGTTACACATTACCTTTTTGAGTGGAGCTGGTTCTCCTGAATTTGCTATAGATCTACTCAATGTCTCCGCCGTTTCAACTTCGTCCCTCTTTCTTTTTCTCTTCTTTCTGCCCGTTTCACCAGAGATGGTAGCGCTAGCCTGACCTGTGGCCTCGTCAACCACGTGGGCCGCGTCCATAGCTCCCATAAAAAAATGTAGAATTACACTACGACGTGGAATTGTACACTAGCCACACCCATCCGTAGCAGAAAATAATAAGCAAGTCCCGAACTCCGCTGCTGCCAATGTTTTCGTAGATCAAAGACGGGACCTGGAGCTGCTAGCTGCAGCTGTAGCAGTAGTACACACAGTGCGAGTACCGTGGGCTCCAGTTCTCCATGGCAAGAAGGCGGGCACCCACGCCCGGTGCTCAGTGGGGTGTGCTGGTGGAGGTGCAGCCGCAGGAGAAGATTGCCGTCTATAACAGGCAGAAGACGGCCGAAGAGGAGCACTTGACGATGGCCAAAGTGAGTTTGCTGCAGCGCTACTGAATAATGACTGATCGCAAGGCTTGTAGTCACGGCTGGGCGAGGCTTGTAGCTGTACATGATCCACCTGGGTGTAGGGTGAGGTGGATCAGACCGTAGGTTCTCCTGACTCCAGTGTGTTCAGCCACAGATGGCAGCTACCCCATGGTGTAAGAGTACGGTATGCACGAGATGATGCATACAACATAGACCTAGATCTCTTCAGATTCCAGCCTGTGTGTGTTAGCTATGTGTTCAAAAGAAGAGACATTTAGCTAGTACACTTTGTGTTTTTGGTTATGGAAAGAAAACATTTGTATTTGGGAGAAGCAGACAGACATTCATAAATGTGTCCCCATCTCATGTAGATAGATACACAGTGAGCCACTCAAGTGTGCAAGGCAATACGTAGGATGCCACACCTACATGCACTACTCTCCCAATGAGACAATACACCGAGTCTTAGAAGCAGTAGTTCCATGTGCTCCCACATTCTATCCCTCTACCACTACTCTGGGGTTTGTCTTTCCCTGCACTGTGTACCTGCACTGTGTACTTGTACGAAGGAAGATCCTTTGTGCCAGAAGCATTTGTGTAATATTTGGTATCATGGCACTGTGATCTGTATATTATACAGATCACAGTGTTTACAGGGTTATGTGGTCTGCTGTTCGGCCACAGAATCAACAGTACGTAATCTTGAGCATGCTAGTGCATTATGATCCATTTCTTTAGGGGATTGAAGTTTTTGTAGGTATTGGATGCTGTAGTCACAGGTTCACCTTGCTGTGTGCACAGATTGTGTACAATGTCTGTTTGCGTGCATAAAACTGCAAATCCCCACCCTAGCAGTTGAGCCCACTAGTGGAGGCAGTAGAAATGTGCTGTTTGAATATTTTGGATGGCTTTAGGGAGTTCTCTTGCTCCATTTATAGGGAGTATGGTATGTTGGTTATTTTGATGTGATCCTCCATGTGAAACGTGTGGAAACCTCTCTGTATGTATGTATATTCAACTAATTTGTGGATTCAGAAGCACATCAATTTGCATGCATCTCAGCCACACGTTGTCATAAACCGAAGACCGTGTGTGTGCCTATAGCTGGCTGTAACTGGTACTGCAGAAGAGAATGCCACGTTGACGAGTTGTTTGTGTGCAGAGAGTCTTTTCTCATTGCAGTAGTGTTGTGTCACAAAGGATCCGTGTTTATTTGTTCCTACAGCCGATCTCGTAGTTGGTGCGGGTTATAGATGCGTGTAATGAGAGCACTTCCTGGTCACTTGAGAACCGTTTCTTGTGATTATGATTAATTTCCTGCACTTCGTTTGTGTTGGAGTGAACCTCAGCATTATCCTGCAACTGACATGTAGTTGGTGGATGCGACTATACATTTGTGCATGAAACCACGACACACTAACTTCCAGACGCCGTCCATGTGTCACCACGACCTAGACGTTTGTGACACTGGACCTACCTATTGATTCCATTCAAACTGTCTCCCAAATACGGTATCGCACACTCTGTATAATATGTTGCTGGCCATTGGTAATGGGAATTGACCCACTGTGCATGTGTACTTAATGATGTAGCCTCTTTCCACTGTAAAGTACATTACAAGCAGTGTCTGCACATTACGTCCTTTGGGTCTTGTTGTAACCGTTCTTCAGTGTATTTGTTGATCACCTCGAGGACTAGAGAACACTTTCCTTGTGAAGATGGGCATGAAAAAGTGGGTATTCAATGTGTACCATGGAGTGTAATTGCAATTCTTTGCGTGTATGGCATCTGGAGGAATGTCATCAGGGGAGGGCTGTGGTGTCTGTGACAAATGTCGCGAGAGGTGTTGGACAGCATTGCAGTCATTCTATCACTGGCACTCTGGCTCCCTGAGAACCACCCTGTTCTCTCTAATGGACCCTTGGGGGTTGTACACAATGTGGCCTGTGTGTGTTGTGTTAATCCACATGTGTATAATATTATGATGGGTGTGTGCAGGCACGTCGATGTTCAACTGTTGGACGTAATACAACTGTTAACACTTAACTAGCCGCGGACACACAAATGTGTCCATTGTCTCCGTAAGCAGCAAGATTTTTATGGAGGTTTTATACTAGGCGTTAATACTTTGTACATAGTTTCTGCTTGTATGTTAGTGGCGTGGAAAGGGTTAAAGCAAGGATTGGGGTAGTCCAAGTAGCTATGCCTGGTATATATCCTACATCTTGTAGAACATTTGAGCTTATTATGCTCGCGTTTGGTGGGAGGGATGCATTATTCAACGGAAGATGTTGTCTGTACTCATGCAAGCATTAAAATTCTCTATTCAGCAGAACCTGTTCACCGGGCGTACACTTACCTGAGTTACGGATCCTTGTTATGTTATTCAATGAGCCCTGGCCATCAAAACGCTGGGAGGCTGTACACTTCCAATAGAAATGTCGGTGTTTACTCTGTGGGCAGGAGGCTGAGCGGTGGTCCATAATTAACGCGTGTTGATATAGTGGGTGCCTGGTGCCTGCCAGACTCACCTCTGTCATAACACACGGCCTGCCTACCCCTCCCTGCAGTATACATACCTTCCATACACGTAGGTGGTGGAGGAAACCGCATAACTCGCTCTTGCTGACTTATGGGGTAGTATGTGTATCGCGTGTGTGAGTCTGTTTGGCCCAGCCCGCCGAACAATCGGACCTGCTTTTTACTGAAGTTGTGATGAAGTCATATGCACTGGCTTAACAGTGTAATCACGTGATATAGCTGATAGGGTCAGGTGTTCAGGTAGGCCAGAACTGTCTGTTCCTCAATTGCATCATCACGTATGATGGAGAGAAGGGTTCGAGCCTTTGTGTTACTGATGAGAAGGTGCTTGTTACATACTAGGTGGGTTAACTGGGTAATGTGGGGGATCATACAACTCTATGTGGGATTGAGTCAGTGCTGGAGTGTCGTGCTGCAGAAATGCTCTGCATTGTTCAATCCATGTCATCGTAACTATGCCTGAAATGCCTTGTATCCCTCAGGAATCCGATCGCTGTGTAGCTATTCATCACAAGGTGTGACATGCGAAGCATGATCTACAGTTTCGTCAGCTGGCCTTTCTTCTGGACTTTGACCTCCTGAATTTGCCCTTTTAAAATTCCGATGTTCTCACTTCATTGAGCATGCTTCATTGTGCCACAAATTATGCCACATGCATAGCTAATGTCCCGGCAAATGTCTATGTGCATTTTCAATACACGTGAAGATACATACACGTTGTAAGTGGTGTATTCAAATGTATGCGAGTGTGTGCCGTGCATTGCTCAATGTCTGCCGTGGAATATGAGGAGAGGCAGAACAATGTCTCATCACTGAAAGATGTATAAATGTCTGTATATAATATGAAAAGGAAGTGGGTTGTAGTTACAGTCTGACGTATTATCTATAGACGGTGATATATCCCTGTCATTACATCGCTGCATAAATAGGGGAATTACGTATGTATGTAATGCTGTAATTGTGTGGTCGTCATGTAACGAAACATGGATCACACACGCAGCTATTAAGGAAACATACAAACCAATTATAATGTTGTGCAAGTATTATTATGTCATAGTCTGTGTGTATGATTTGAGATGTGTGGCCACTTATAATTCAAAGCCCATTCACAGCATCACACAATAACTACTGACCTGTAATTTCTGTGTAGGAGTACATGAAGACAGATGAATGAGGTGTTTATTATGCGGGAGCATAAAATAATTGTACATGCCCAGCAGATGAGTAACTCTGCGCATATTTTGTTTGGCCTATTTTCAGCGTTTTTGTCCGTCTGTAAGTTTGACAAATTGAGGTAATGCAGACGGCAATTAAATCTTCTTCGTTGGGGCATTTCGCGCCTTGTTTTCTGGTGGTCTTTTGAAATGTGAAAGTGTAGTACCTCACAATAGGGACACCCATGTCCTCTACACTATCTCGTCCTCAGCCAATTAGTGCACCTTCTGTGCACAGGACCCAATGGGCACTGTACTCCACATCCGTGGACACAAACAAGTGTGTGTGTGTGTGGACGCTACCACAATAGGGCATGTGTAGGTTGTAGTGTTGGTGTTCCGTCCCTGTATCGTTGGAGGTGTGTGCCCGAGTGAAGCTGTCTGGTATGCAGGAGTTTGGAATGAGGCTGGGCCTGGGATGCCAACTCTGTGGTTAGGAGCATCACGTCACTACTGGCTTCTGGCACTGCCAAAACAGCTTCCCGCCCTGCGGGCCAGGATCTGCCTATAATAGAGCCAGTAGCTGCCTGCCCGCCTCACATTCCACAGTCCTGAGGTGCAGTGTAGGGACACGAGTGTAGCTGGTCTCAGGTAGCCAGGTGTGTGTCTGGACTGGGTAGCCCGAGAGCAGTAGTTTGTTTTGTGTAGCTGAAACTTGAGACTCCAGTCTGTATGGTCTCAGAGGTCTAAAGATAGCCACTGCAGGAGCTAGATAGTAGTGGAGTGTTTGTCCTGGGTCTGCTGCAGTAGTATATTGGATGGTGTCATGGGAAATGCACCACTGTGCATATCGCGACGGGCAGAAGGTGTGGGCCTGGCTGAGTACAGCTACCCTGACTACATGTTGGTGCCTGGACCGTCTCTGAGGTGTCTGTCAGAAAGCCCCGAGCTGCAGGCCGGCTGTGGAGAGGGGGAGGGAGAGGAGGAGGGGGGAGAGGGTGTGAGAGGGAGGGGAGTGTGGTGGAGTGAGGACTGGGAGCAGTGGGAGGGGGAGGAGAGGGAGTGTGACATGATCCTGGGTCTGGAGTTACTTCAAGACTCTGTGAGTTTACCACTATGGGCTAACCTTTAGCAATACCCACATGGGCTCTGAATCTTACACGGTGCTAATGGACCGTGCTGTTGTGCTTTTTTCCACTGAAAGTGAGCCACAACAGTCTTGGTAGAATGCACACTTTACACATTGAGAAACTATAACATGCACTGTGTCTTACTGACATCACTTTGTATTCCCCCAGAGAGTAGGCCGCGATGCAACACACAAACGTCACCCGCCAGCAGAATGTCGTGTTTTGCTGGGCAGGTCATGTTTCACATTTTCCTGAAATAATGTCCCAAAACCAATGACTTGTATATTCATATCTGACACACAAGACGTCACTAGCGGTGTGCAGTTTATTACAACGGACATTTCTTGTCAATTGCACAAACATGACACTCTTTCTTGGCCGTTGTGAAGAAATACAGTCACTCATAAACCATGCACTGGAGATATGTGTTATAACATAATATGTATAGTGCCGGTAGAGTAAGTGAGTGAGTGAGAGGACGTGAAGTGTTGCCAGGAGTGAGGCTGTGTATATAGTCTCATCAAAGGAGCACTGGTCGCTGGCTTGCCAGACTTTGGGTGTGTCTGTCAACAATGTCAGAGCCGCAACCAATCATGGCAATCGTCCCTTTTGCAGCAGCTAATAAAATAATGCAAAATTTGTGCGTTTTAAGTGGGTTTGTAAGTGTTGTGTTTGCTGTGTGCGTCTTATGGTTGTCGACTGAGCCAGGACCGTAGAAAAGGCTTTTTGTTGCGGAGAGTGTGTACTCAAAACGTGTTCTCGTCGTGTGCACATTCCGTAGGTGAAATTCATGACGTGTAGATGTGAGAAAGTAGTGTCGGTATGTGTCTGTGTGTCAAAAAATCATCACTCACTTGTGGTGTTGTGGTATTCATGGTGTTGGTAATGAAGGTCGCACAGGAATATTCACTAGCAGTGCCCAGTGCAAGTGGGCCGTGAATTAAAACAACAGTTTTTAATCCCAAGTTTTGAGTGCGTGAGATACGTACCAGTAGCTATTTGCAAACGCGGTGTAATGTACACATTCCAAGGTAACCTCAGGAATGGAGACTGGTCACAACAAATGCAAAATATTATCAACAAAAACCGATTTTTGATTATTCTGTTGAGCTCTGTCCACTGTGAGGTGGCTAGAGAGCCATGTAGCATTGCCCAGAGAGCCGAGTGTTGTGGGTTTAACTCAACCCATGCAGCTTTTGTCTTGAAAAAAGGCGTGTGTCCTTTTGCTTTGCACTTCCCTCACTTTCATGTATACATCGTTCACACAAAATCTGTGGACACAAATGCTTTGTCATGGAGCAAATGCACGTTTTCTCTCGTGTTTATCTTGTCATTATGCAAAAGAAAGCCAATTCCCAGGTGCTGATAAACACGTGAAACTCAGCTCTACAAAGGAACACACCTGCAATAAACACCTGGACCTGAGACTACAATTAGTCTTGTTACGCACCTCTTCTCGGGTGTCAGTCCCATTCACCGGCTCCTAGTAATTGTTTGTATGAACTCCTTTGTGCGCTGCCTGGGCCGAGTCGGTGGGCTGCCGATGTCAGAGGGCGTGTGTGCTGTCTATCGTACGTACGTGTGGGCAGTGTAGGGAGTCTCCCATTCAGCTCACAGAGCAGTTTGGATCTCAGCTCCCCTCCCGCCTCAGAATTAGGCCTGCACATATTAAATTACTCCATACAAGCCCACTATACCCTCGTCCATACAAACCCACTATACCCTCGTCCATACAAACCCACTATACCCTCGTCCATACAAACCCACTATACCCTCGTCCATACAAACCCACTATACCCTCGTCCATACAAACCCACTATACCCTCGTCCATACAAACCCACTATACCCTCGTCCATACAAACCCACTATACCCTCGTCCATACAAACCCACTATACCCTCGTCCATACAAACCCACTATACCCTCGTCCATACAGACCCACTATACCCTCGTCCATACAGACCCACTATACCCTCGTCCATACAAACCCACTATACCCTCGTCCATACAAACCCACTATACCCTCGTCCATACAGACCCACTATACCCTCGTCCATACAGACCCACTATACCCTCGTCCATACAAACCCACTATACCCTCGTCCATACAAACCCACTATACCCTCGTCCATACAAACCCACTATACCCTCGTCCATACAAACCCACTATACCCTCGTCCATACAAACCCACTACTACCCCTCGTCCATACAAACCCACTATACCCTCGTCCATACAAACCCACTATACCCTCGTCCATACAAACCCACTATACCCTCGTCCATACAAACCCACTATACCCTCGTCCATACAAACCCACTATACCCTCGTCCATACAAACCCACTATACCCTCGTCCATACAAACCCACTATACCCTCGTCCATACAAACCCACTATACCCTCGTCCATACAAACCCACTATACCCTCGTCCATACAACCCTCTATACCCTCGTCCATACAAACCCACTACACCCTCGTCCATACAAACCCACTATACCCTCGTCCATACAAACCCACTATACCCTCGTCCATACAAACCCACTATACCCTCGTCCATACAAACCCACTATACCCTCGTCCATACAAACCCACTATACCCTCGTCCATACAAACCCACTATACCCTCGTCCATACAAACCCACTATACCCTCGTCCATACAAACCCACTATACCCTCGTCCATACAAACCCACTATACCCTCGTCCATACAAACCCACTATACCCTCGTCCATACAAAACCCACTATACCCTCGTCCATACAAACCCTCTATACCCTCCCATACAAACCCCTATACCCTCGTCCATACAAACCCACTATACCCTCGTCCATACAAACCCACTACACCCTCGTCCATACAAACCCACTATACCCTCGTCCATACAAACCCACTATACCCTCGTCCATACAAACCCACTATACCCTCGTCCATACAAACCCACTATACCCTCGTCCATACAAACCCACTATACCCTCGTCCATACAAACCCACTATACCCTCGTCCATACAAACCCACTATACCCTCGTCCATACAAACCCACTATACCCTCGTCCATACAAACCCACTATACCCTCGTCCATACAAACCCACTATACCCTCGTCCATACAGACCCACTATACCCTCGTCCATACAGACCCACTATACCCTCGTCCATACAAACCCACTATACCCTCGTCCATACAAACCCACTATACCCTCGTCCATACAAACCCCACTATACCCTCGTCCATACAAACCTCTATACCCTCGTCCATACAAACCCACTATACCCTCGTCCATACAAACCCACTATACCCCTCGTCCATACAAACCCACTATACCCTCGTCCATACAAACCCACTATACCCTCGTCCATACAAACCCACTATACCCTCGTCCATACAAACCCACTATACCCTCGTCCATACAAACCCACTATACCCTCGTCCATACAAACCCACTATACCCTCGTCCATACAAACCCACTATACCCTCGTCCATACAAACCCACTATACCCTCGTCCATACAAACCCACTATACCCTCGTCCATACAAACCCACTATACCCTCGTCCATACAAACCCACTATACCCTCGTCCATACAAACCCACTATACCCTCGTCCATACAAACCCACTATACCCTCGTCCATACAAACCCACTATACCCTCGTCCATACAAACCCACTATTCCCTCGTCTGAAATGGATACACAACGAGCCTTTGTATAGCAACTCTTCCATTGCACTTTTAAGGATCATACAAACTCCAGCAACGGATGTGGTACACTGTATGAAACTTTCTTACTGCAAATAACTACACAGATTTGTTGGATTCCCTAGGCAACCTACATGCATGAACCCCAGCCAGCTATGTCCATTGATTATGACTCACATACACGTGGGTACTGCAACATATCCCTAGGCAACCAGAGTGTATGAGCTCTGCGTGCACAAGCAGCATTGTATAGGCTGATAAAATTCCTCAGTACCTAGCTTCATACTTGTCAATTGCACTGCTCTGATACTTGCTTCAAGGTTGTTGCATCCCATTTTGACTTTCAGCAACTCCATCGATGTGATTTTAACCCTCTGGACGCCATGGGGATCTGATGTATAAAGTATTAGCGCCTAGTATTATAACCCCCATATAAATTCTTATGGACTTATGGAGGCTCTGGACACATTAATGTGTCTGTGGCTTGTTAAGTGTTATCTTAGCTATTGTATGACAAATTCCTGTTGGTGCCATTTTAGGCTTTGTAACTGATTCTCTGACTACAGGACGAAGTCTACTCTGGCCTCTTGCGGTTCATCTGCTACCAGGATGGAGCCAACACGGCAAAGTCACATGACTTGCATGTGACCAGCGAAATGACATGCAGTGACGTGGTCCCTCTGCTGAGCCAGCAACTGGAGACAAACGTCAATGGGATGTCCCGACCAGCTGGACACATCTCACTTGTGCAGGGAGAGAGTAAGTTGCTGCCTAAACATTGTTCGATAACAAGCATGTACATTTACAAGCTGTAGTTACATTATTTGTAACTCTAAAAGCCGGTAATTGCATATTAACTGTGGCTGACATGATTACAATGCACGAAGAGCGTAACTCTTGGCTAGGAGTGTGCAGTGTTGATTCGTGCTGCCTTCTGAGGTATAGATGACTTGTGTACACAGACAAGATTTGTAAAGTTGATTTATGAAGCGTGGATCGTAATGTCCACACCTCCTCAAATATTTTCAGCACTCGCAAAATGCAGAAAATGTCACGATATTATTATTAGCAATTTTCACTCTTACATTAATGTGCATGACAATGTGTGGGGTCGCGAAGTGGTGACACACTGTATAACTGCATATAGCCGTGTACTAATCAGCAGTTGTGGGAGTAAAGAAGCATGCCTACTCTGTGTGCTCCTTTTTTGTGGGAGTTGATTTCTCCGCATTCCGTTAATAATCTCAAAAAATTCTCAGAAGTTTTAACGCGCATATAAAAGAGCAGACAAGTCTAGCTACTTGTGCTCAGTGTTGACCTCTATAGCTGTCTGTCACTCGAGCTACGTAGCTACGTGTTTACTGTCTGCAGTGGAGAGGGTTCTGGAAGACACCGACAAGCCACTGGACATTGCTCTCGACTGTTCCTCAAAGGGACTCGCTTCCCCAAGGTTTCTGTTTCGCCTGCCGGTCGATCCCCTCACCCCTGATGGGTCTCCGTCCCACCGCATGCGTACCAGCGGCTTCACCTCGTACGTAGGTGCCCTCACTGCCCACTCTAACCCTAACCTTGCCGTCACTCCCTCCTCCCTCCCGGCACCCAATTTCTCGCCCCATCTCCCGGCGGTGCTCGATCGCAACCGCTGGCTCTCGACCGACGGGGAGCAAAACAGCCTCTACAGCACGGACAGCTACACCAGCCTCTCGAGCCCCGGGCGCCCGGTGCACCGGCTCCAACACATGTCCAAGTCAGTCTCTGCACTGGAGCAGGTGCCCAGATCTTCGCCACTGAAGAGGAAACCCATGCATATGCTCTCTGAAGACGGACACCAGAACGGCTCCCCGGCCATCTCCACGTCCGCACAGAACTTCCTCCAGCTGCCTCAGGCGACCACCCCACAGTCTCCGTCCACTAAGATGACACGTGCCAAGAACTCTGTCGGAAACTTTTTCTCGCGCTCCCTACGCAACAACCGGAAGATGAAATCCAAGAGCAAGTCATCAAAGTCCATGTACAGTGGCACTGACAGCGGGTCTCACGGGAATCTCTACCTACCTCCAGTATCGCCAGAGGAAAGACAAGCATCTGTGATGGTCGCAAACCTCGTTTCTCCCATCCTGGCCGAGCGAAAGATGACAATGAGCACGGTCATGCACATCCACTACAGGGACACCAGGGATGCCTTGGTCTACAAGAGCCTGCTGGTGTCGCACAAGACCAAGGCACGGGACGTGGTAAAAGAGGCTCTGGAGCGGTTTGATATGACCGTAGCCAACCCAAAGGACTTCTGCCTGTTTGAGGTGGTAGGTCACTGGCAGGATGTGTCCGAGAGGGTCGAGCTAGAGTCTTCGCTAAAGACAGGTGTTTCTGGTGCAGCCGCACTCAGTCTGAGTAGCACCTCACTCCTCACTGCTCCCCGGCCAGCTGTGACCTCCATCGAGGAGTTTGTCGAGTGCTACTTGCGGCCGATCGGTCCGAGCGAGCGGCCGTACAACCTGCAGACCTGCTTGGCCACACAGGAGGGATACACCCGCCGCTTTGAGCTCCGACGACAAGACAGCGCCATCTTGGCCTCCAGAGTGATGTCTTGCTCACACGAAACGCTACTCGATGAGAAGGAGACCGAGAGATGCCAGAGGGTCTCTGCCGAAGTAGTAACTTCAAAAAGACTCTCCTGGGCAGACAATGAGTTTTGCAAGGGTGCATCTCCACTGTTTGGTGATACGAGCCATCGGAAGAGGGGGAAACGGCAAAACAACATATTGCGAAGTTCTCTCGGCAGTGCCGTCCCGGAGGGATCGGAAACCGAGGAGGACATTCTGGACGAAGTGAAAAGCAGAAGAAGGGCGATGTCTACAGGTGGGAATGGTGGCAAAGAGGTAGCTGGCAAGGTCAGTTTGAGGCAGGAAAAGGTGCGCGAGTCCCAGCCAGACAGTCTGCTAGTTGACGAGGGAGATCCCTTTGCACCCGAGGTCTCCACTCCTCGTAGAAGAAAGGTTCTCTTGTCAGCCACCAGCTCATCCCCCGACAGTGGCGTGGTGAGCTTCAGCAAGGACAAGAAGTTGCGGCACAACTCAGATGAGCTGTCATCGTCTGCCAGGAGCGGGAATCGCCTCGAGTCTGCCAGCGTGTTCAATGACACGCCAACACACACGTCGAGTCTCTCCCACACCCAGCTACTCAAGACACCTTTCTTGCTCAATCTCAAGATGAGTGACACGGAGAAGGAGCCCCTGGTGCAACCTCTGGAGGCCGAGAGGGTGAGCATCACGTCGTCAGCAGGCAGCGAAGGCTTCAAACCAGAGGAACTGGAGGAGGATGACTCCAGACAGTGTGTGTGTCTCCATCATCCAGACTTGGCCAACGACTCCCGTCCATTTTGCTCGTTACAGCTCCAAACGAATGGGGGTTACTCCGCAGATCGCACTGCGGGAGGCCGGGTGTACATCCTTCACCCGACCCACCCTGAGTTCCCAGTTCATCTCAACGGCAACCTCGTAGTCGAGCCAACCACTCTCTCTCACGGGGACCTTCTCTCCCTCCACAAGGATCGCTCTCTTTTGCTCTTCCAGGACTACTCAACTGCCCACTCCACGCAGCAATACAGCTGGAGACCGCATCCCTCAAGCCACATCTTGCCTTCCTCTCCACTCCTTCTCAGCACCCCACTGCCATCGTCACCACTCATCACAGATGTCTCCTCCACCAGAGGCGGGGAGCGATCAAAGGGCTCGCTGGAGAGGGAAGACAACAAGAGGAGCGCCGCAGAGGATGAAACGCCGCAGCAGGGCGAGCGTCATTCTCTGAGGCACCAACAATCTGAACCAGCAGCTGTCTCACTACATCGACCCTCATCCTCTGGCCCCTCACCCACAGATACAACAATCTACACCGACGCTGCCTGTCAGACGCCCACACCGCAGCAAGAGAGGAAACACACGGCTCCAGATCATCACGGAGGTAGGGAGGATAGCCAGAGACCGGGCTCAGTCGACTCGGCCCGTGGACGACACGAGAGGCACGCTGACACCGAGAGTATGTGGTTTTACTCCCTCCAGCGTCCTCCTAAGAAAACTCATCGCTCGCACCGCAACCTCTCCTCATCTTACTCCCCCGTCTCTCCCGTTCCTTCCTTCTCTTCCTCTCGCAAGTCTCTCTTCTCCTTCAATCTCGGCGAAGAGGACACCATCCTTCGTCATCTGGTGAGCGACCTGGACGCGAGTCAGACTCCCTGCTACCTGGGGCCAGCCCTCCTGCTAGCCATGTGCACTGAGTACTCCCACAAGTGTCATGGTCTGGCTCCCACCTCCAGATTTGTACAGAAGACAGTGGACTCTGTGCAGGAGGTGGTCTGGGTGAGTTTTGTGACTTTTATACATCTGCCTGCTTTGTGTGTTTTTCTAGGGAATCAAAGAAAGTATTTGTTATTGTGTTGCCGGTATTATCAGTTGTAATTGTTTGTGTTTGAGAAAGAACTGTGGCACAGGTTCATAGTATAGTGTTCCATTGACAACACAGGAATGAGGGTAGTGTACGCCAGCCTGATCGTTGTGTAGCCATGTATATTGTTGAGTACAACATCTTGCATACTAGAGTTATCTAATTGTAGTCCTCCTTGGCCTCTGCTTTAGAAAAATTGAAGCCTTCCTCTGGTCACTACTCCCCCTCTATCCATTGCTTGCTCCCACTTGTGGCCTTAGGGGTGTACCATAGACGTATGGTGGTTTGGATGTGTGCAGCCTATCATGCTTTTGTGTGTGTTTTCTTGTACACAGAGATGCACTGAAAGGTTGACAAAATGGAAGCCTGACCCTGCCATGTAAGTGCTGTGACCGTTACACAACGCCTTTATGCGCACAGTTTGTTGTGACACCGATTGTGTGTACTTTTTGGAGAGTATTATTGCCATTATTTTGTTGCCTGGTGTTTAGGGCATCACGTCCCGCATCCCACTGCGAGGATCTGTTCCCACTGCTCCAGCCGACTGTGTTCTGGCTGGCCAATGGCCTGGAGCTACATCACCTTCTAACACACTCGTGCACTCCCCTTCTTCCTCTCTCCTCTTCCTCCTCGAATGACTCCCTCTCCACTCTCCACAGTGTCCTGATCTATACCTTCCAGCAGATGTTCTACACTGTCAGCAAGGTATAGATATGTACATGTTGGTAGAGCGCTCGCCTAGAAAGCAGAGTGTCATGCGTTCGAATCCCGCCCAGGGCAGCTCGTTTTTTTGAAAGAGCTGTCTGAATGTAGTTGACTTGTTTGCTTTGCCTTTCTACCTTGGTACTCCTTGTTGACACATGAAGGTATTAGACCATGTGATGCCAATAGAAAAAAGATGTGGAGCTCTGGACATGTACAGATAGATAATCCTGACCCTTGAACTGAATTGCTGCATTACTGCATGTAGCCAAATTCTTCTCTTAGGCTATTGTTTCGTGATGGTTCAATGTCAGCAGCTATGCAATGGGTGGTTCTATGAACAGATCCGAATATTTTGTGGTGGCACCCTCATTCCTGACCTGCCAACAATATAGCCAACTACCTACACATGTTCAGGTACTGTTCTACTCACTGCCACTGGTATTGGATGGCTACAAGAACCAGTCAGAGGGCGAGGAGGATGGGAATAAGGTGGTGGAGGGAGGGGGAGAGGATGAGATAGTGGAACAGGCCGTGGACTTCCTGCAAGCTCTGCTGGACCTGATGACCAATCTACAGCTGCACCTCCAGGTATAGCTATATACACAGGACCCACATTGTACCCACACACAGCTTACAGATGAGATGGATTTCAAGTGAGAGTGTGTTTTAGCCCACCAGTGAAAAAAGCTGCAACCACCATAATTACTCCACCTACGTAGCTCCCCATTACACAAGCCATGTGCATTGTTGTTTATGGGCTAGGTGAAGACTTGCACAATTTACTGATGCCTGTGTGTGCAGGTCGTGTCTTGCTTCTACGCCAACCTGTTCTTCTTCATCAACACCACTCTCTTTAACTCTGTGATGCAACTGGGACCCCAGAGAGGAGTCTTCACCCACTCTGCAGGAACCACTCTCAGGTCTGTGCCCACACCAATAGCATAGCACTCACTATTATGTCAGTGTGACGTAATTTATAATGCTGTTATAGCATGCACATACGTACACAGTAAGTTGATGTATGAATATAGTTAGCATAATTTGATAAGCGGTAGTATCCCTACTGTTCGTTAGTAGGAAAATCGGGCAACATATTAAACATGCTTATTAACAAGGGCCAGCACAGTCATGTTGCAGCAATGAATACGTGTACGTGGTAATAATGGCTCATTGGGTAGTTAGCTCACTCTGCTAGCCAGTATAGTTAGCTCACTCTGCTAGCCAGTATAGTGAGCTCACTCTGCTAGCCAGTATAGTGAGCTACATATGTATGCTACGTATATAGTGAGCTGTATGTAACGTATCCTCATGTACATGTGCAGGTCATCGCTGACTCTGCTGGAGGGCTGGGCGTGCCAGGTGGGGTTCAAGGGCGCAGTCCTCCACCATCTGGCCAAGCTTTCCTCCATCCTGGACATCTTAGCCACCCCTCCTCAACAACTGCTCCAGGTTTGCTCTCGTATGCAGCATTACCCACACAGACACACTGCATGGAAGATGTTTTGTGTTGAGGTCAAAGTTCTGTTGCATTGATTCATGCGGTCTAAAACTACGTTTGGTTTGCACTAGTGATAGAGTTTAGCCAAATGTGCTTGCCTTAGGAGTGCGCATATTTTCATTAACCTCTTCCCTTTTTGTTTTTACGGTTATTCTCCTCTTCTTCCCTCTTCCTCTCTCCCTGTCCTTTCAACTCTACGTGTCTCTCCCACTCTCTCTCTCTCTCGTGTATATACAGATGTCCTGGGGTGACCTGCGTGAAGAGTTCCCTGTCCTGCATCCGGCCCAGTTGCACCACCTCCTCTCTCACTACGTCCCTCCTCCCTCTCTCTCCCCACCCTCAACCTGGAGCCCCACACACACTGACCTCTCCGCAGCAAACAACAGGGGTAATGTGCTACCAATGGACACATGTAAATTCATTTCTTAAGATAGGGAGCCTAAAAGTCATGCACCAGAACAGTGGGCAGGGACTCACAAAGATTTTTTGGTGTCTTTAGCATCCAGACCCTCTTCCTTTCCCTTTCCCAGTGGTAGTGACACTACTTAACATTGGGAATATCACAGTCAGCTATGCATGCACAAAATTACTTTATGTGCTCAGAGAATGAGAATGGAACACAGATACACACGATACTCATTTTGGGCGATACTCCACAT
This sequence comes from Geodia barretti, assembly GCA_030341885.1. Lineage (NCBI taxonomy): Eukaryota > Metazoa > Porifera > Demospongiae > Tetractinellida > Geodiidae > Geodia > Geodia barretti. Next base: position 20,474 of record CASHTH010002716.1, on the reverse strand, counting down.
GCAAATAACTGTTTCTTCCTCCCTATTCCTAATACCTTCACCAGCACTAGTGAGTGAGTCTTACGACACTCACCCTGGGTTCACACTCCCCGAGGCCAGCTACAGCCTCAGCCTCAGCAAGACCCCTCCACAACACCTCCAGTTCCAGACACTGGTGGATACTCTACATGAATCCCTCGGACAGAATTCAAGTCAGTCACTCATTACGTTGTAATGTAAAGCCTGGTTCGCAATACGTTTCGCTGTAGCCGACAACATGATTTAAGGCAAAGTCACGGTCATGTTTTAACATGCCGCTACGTAAATTTGTACCATGTCATGTCTTGTCCTTCACATCTTGATCATACAACAATTTGTGACTTCCAATCACGTAATGCTGTGTTGTACATACGTTTGTACGTACGTAAACCAGGCTTAACAATTACCTCTTCAGGGCTGTTTCACCTGCATGTTGCCAATATGCATGTGCTTTGTGTTGTGTGCATTGCCAAGAATATTATAATAATATTTCTTTTCTTGCATAAAACTGTGGTGTTCCTTCATCCTTCACTCTTCATACATAGAAAAGTGAGTTCTGTAGATCGACAATGTGTACAAATATGAAGCTCCTAGGTGTGGGGTTACTCATATTAAGAGATGTGTGTCACTTTCTATTTGCAGTGTTGATGTGGTGCCAGTGGTGGAGAGTGCTCCGAGTGCCCAGGTGCCCACCATCTTCACCAGCCTCCCAACTCCCCCCGCCATCACCACCTCACACCCTCACAATCATCACCACCATCACCGAAATCACCATCACAAGACCAGCAGCAGCAAAGACGGTACCCACCACCGAACAGGACACAAAAGGAGGAGCACGAAAAAGGAAGTAAAGCGGGAGACAGACAGTGATATGAATGAAAACGGACCACAAACATTCGCACACACCCTGTCCCACGACTCCCTTACCTCAGATCCCCTCAACAACAGCCACACTGGCAGCAGTATTGCAAACGATGTCTCTGGCATCGGGAGCAACACAGAGTCCCAGGAGGACCTACTGGACAGCACCTGCAATGGTAAAAACAGACGCAACCGTCGGAGCCAAAAGACGATGGGAGAGAAGACAAATTCCGGGTCAAAGGTTGCGAATCTCATTAGCAGCTACGAGGACACGGCGAAACTGAGTCAGAGCTCGTCAGAGAGTGTCAAGATCACGAGAGTGGTGGGGGAGATGAGGGAGGGAGAGGGTGTGGAGAGAGGGAAGGTGGGGAGGGTGATGTCAATGGTCACTGATCATGCATTCTCCCAGCCACAGACCCTCATTCTTCAAGAGGTATAATTATATGTATGGGAAGGAAATTGTATAGCAAACTACAATAACCTAAATTTCTTAGTGAAAAAGCCTTGAACACTCTTTGAATTTTATGGTCACGCTTAAGAAGAATGTCAATTAGTCACCAAAAGGAAGTGTAACGTCCGTCATTCGTAGGAAGTCTGGCTTCACGCCAGTAGAGTGCGCGCACGAGCGGCTAGGCTCAGTAGACTGTTACCGCATGGCTGCAGGCGCGAGGCAAAATATGCGCGTGCGCATTCCTATAAGTATTATACTCCTGTTCAAGTTAAGTTTAGTACCTAGATATAGTTCATGCTGACCAGGTTCCACTATTTTTTGTGCTATCTTTTTACCATCGTGTATACTTGTCTCTCTGTGTGTGTATAGTACGACATTGAAGAGTGGGCGTCGCCCTCGTTCCCAGATGGAGCCCACTTTGTCAATGTTCAGAGAGGGATCAAGGGATTCGGGATTCTTCTGGTGGAGCAAAAAGTGAGAACAGAAATAATATATGGGAATAGATGACCAATTGCACAAAGCGTACTACCTGGCTGCAGCAAACGTTTGTTTCAAGAATAAAGGGTGTTGGGCAAAATATCTCCATCTCTGTTGTTTTTACATACACCCTATGGTAATGCAGGACCCCGTGACAGACACTACTGCCATTTTCATCCAACAAGTTCTTCCTGGAAGCACAGCAGATCAGGTATTTACACATTCGTACTGAGCGTGCAGTAGGTTCTGGTAATAGGTCGGGGTTGCAAGAAATTGAGCTTTCACTGTGACCTCTAGCTGCGCTGTTACATGACTTTGTGCTAACCAACAACTTCACCAGAGATCAGCATCTTTCTCTATCTCCTTCCATCTGCAGTGTAAGGATCTAAAGGCGGGGGATAGAGTGCTAGCTATTGACGGTCAGCCATTGGACGGAGCTGACTACTGCATGTAAGAGATTTCTCTGTTTTATTTCACTGAATGTGTGCTGTTTGCTTTTTACTCTGTCTATCAATAATAATATGTGGCTAGCTAGCTCTTCTTTGTTCACAGAGCTGAAAAGTATCTGAAGGAAGCTGAGGACGATGTCCAGCTGGTGCTAGCCCCAAGACCACTCACCATAATAACACAGTAACATTTTTACACCCTTACGTACAATCTGACTAATTTCTTTCAACCGTTTCTCATTTTTTTCGTCAGCATTTTAACCCCACCCTGTGCACCCAAGCAGCACTATCATAGCTTTAAGCAGATTCAAATTTATACCAGATTTATAATATTATTGCGAAACTATCCGTTTTTTGGTTCTCATCACATTCCATGTGCATTGATCTGAGATATCTATTTTTTGTCAATCAAATCATAGAACAAGCGTGTGATTGCGAATCAGAATGCAATTTGTGGTAAAATCAAAATACACCAACTCAGAGACAAGCATGGTAATTATCTGAATCAGAGTGCCATTTGGGCGATATCAATTGTGGTAAATTGTGGGAGTCCCCCAGCAATCACCAGCCGGTGGTCTGGCAGGACAGCAGCACAGCAGAGCTGTCGACTGGATGGCAGTCTCTGTACGGGCGACCAGGTCCCCTCCTCCGCATTGCACAGCCAGATGAGACACGCTGGCTGCTCACTGGTGCTAGTGATCTCCCGACCACCCACGGCAAACAGGTGGTCATCTAAGCAAATGGCTGTCATGAGCGGAAAGGGGGAGTCTGCCAGTTGTCTCCACAGCTGTCCGGTTCGGTCAGTGCCGGCAAACATGGAGAAGAAGCGACACGAGGAGAGGATTTTCTGTATTGATGCCAGGTATACACTCGTGGTGGGCCCTATCTGGTCGATTCCACCCAGGAGACAGACTTCGTTCCCGCAGACCGCCACCGACTGTCCAGCCATGCCTTGAGGTAGTCTCGTGGCTCCTTCCCACCTCGAGCTTGGTATGTGGAGTACCTCCACAGCGTTCACCAGCTCCCCAACACCACTCTGCCCCCCAACCACCACCAGATAGTCCCCGGAGACAAACGCCGCTGTGGAGGCCCGTGGGGTCGGCAGGGGAGGAAAACTGCACACCCAAGTCCCACTCTTACTGTCATAGCTGGACAGAGCTCCCGTACATTGATTGGTTGATGGGTCAAGTCCGCCCACTAGTACTAGCTGGTTGTGGATAATGACCGAGGCCGAGTGGTACTGTGGTGGATTAGGTTTGAGAACTTCCCAACTGGAGATGGTGTCGACGCGAGAGATAAGGACCTCTCTGTTTGGAGTAGAGTCCTCTCTCGCTCCTCCACAGAGGAAGAGTCTCTGGTCGCAGTGGTGGAGTCGGAGTGTGGAACCTTGGAGGCCACACGGGAGACACTTGTGGCTCGTCCAGACTAGTTGACGCTGTTTGTACACCTCCACCAGAGGCTGTTCGGTCGTGCGGTCCTCCTCGTCCAGATTGTCTGGCAGGTCATCTTCACTGTCAAGGTCAGACTCTGGCAGAGGAGAACTGCTAGTATCTTGAGCTGGGGAGGAAGGAAAACAATGTGGTGTAAGTATTCTCTTTCGCAAAAAAAACACCTATGCTTCTACACTATGGGCAGGTAATAGAAAATTAGCTGAGAAACAGACTTTGATTTGGAGTGTGGTCTGAAAGAGGAGAGTTTTTGCCAGCTCTTCTGAACCTCCTTAGGTTGAATGGCAACCTTCTCTTTGCCTTTGCTTGTTTATTAGTGGCAACATTCACCTCCTGGGACACAGAGTTCACTGAGCACGGACCAGGTACATGAATTGATAGATACCTACCTCTTTTGGTAAACTGGGTGAAGCCTGGCTACCACGATCCATTTGACTTAGCTCCTCGTTCAGTTGTGCTTGTGCTCTCTGTAATGGCACCATTCCCGAGTCATTATCGCACAATTTATTGTACAAACCTCACTCAATAGGCGAGCTGTAAACTCCTGTTCTTCTTTTAATTTTTCTGAAGTCTTTTCCTGCTCCTTAGTCTAGACAGATCCAGCAGCAGATGACTTACAGAGGGACTACATTCTGTATCAGACCTTATCTGATAGTTCCTGTGAGAGGTCTTCTACTCTTCGCTCGAGATTTGCAATCCTCTGCAATGCTGCTGACATCTGGTCCAGCTGAAACAATAACCAGACTTCAACTTACAAGGAATAGGCACTCTAGCAGAGTATATACACACATCACTTCATCAGCACATTCTAGAGTACCAATCCTTAACATTTGAGCATACATACTGAAAACTTTATGCTTACATACTTCGATATTTGCCACTTGTAAGCTGTCCAGATAGCTCTTGGCCGTTTTCACCTGCTCCAGCTGTTGACTGAGTCTGCCTGCAGTTGGACGATCCTTACCACCGTTCTTTATGCACTCCAACAACAGTGGCCGCAGTACGTGTGACTTGCTGACCAAACCAATGTGGTCTCTCCGTCGCTCTCTCTCTGGGACCATCTTACTGAACCCGAGGACCCCAGATGCCAGCTCTGGGCCTGGTTCTGGGTGCTTGTGAGTCAATATCTGCAGGAGGTTCACTCCGAGTGCAAATACATCCATGGCCGGTGAGAGATGGGCCGGGATCCTGCGGACCTCTGGCGGCATGTAGGCTAGGGTACCAGGAGCTGGGGTGTTGTTCCAGTTGAGAAACGAGCCGTTGTCAACCTTTGCCACGCCGAGGTCCGTGAGCTTGGCCCGAAACTCCTGACTCAGTAGGATGTTGTTGCTGGACAGGTCTCGGTGGACGATGGGCGGCTCGAGAGCGTGGAGGTAGGCAAGAGCCAGCGACACGTCGTGCACGATGTTCACCTCGATGTAGAGCGGGAGGGACTTGGTGCGGTAGAGCAGTCGCGAGAGGCTCTCGTGCATTAGCTCCATCACAATGACGGGCAGACGAGTCTCCTCGTCCTGGTAGAGGCCCAACAGCTGAACGATGTTTGGGTGACGGAGTTTGCAGAGTTTATCGCTCTCGTTGTAGAAGCTCCGCAGGACCAACTCGCCCAGCTGGTCCAGGCCGTTCTCAGTCACGAACTTCTTGAGCTTTTTGACGGCACAGAGGAGACCGCGGTACCTGCCCATGTAGACCACTCCGTACGAGCCCTGGCCGAGGGTCTTCGTCTCTAGTACCTGGACGCCTCTTATGACGTAGTCGCTAGGCAAAGTGACAGGACTCAGAGGCAGTTCTGCCATGGCGCTCTAGCTGCATCACAACTACAAGCCCCTCCTACACGCATGCGCACAATCTTCCACGCCACAAGCTAGCTAGCTAGCCCCGCCTTCGGTGAGCGCTAGAGAGAGATATGGCGATGACTGTATTTTCTGCCTCCGGACTCGGAATGCTGGTTATGGCAGGATTCCTTGCACTGGCAGCCGTGGCTCAAGTACGTTAACTACTGTGGCAGAGAACTTTTGATCAGTTAGTGCTGATTCCCTCAGCTGAATGATCCTGATCCACTGGTGTGGATGGTAAGTTGCTCTACACTACGTACATTGCTGGTTAACTCACCCTTCAATTCAGATCTTACTTGCAGGCTGCGTATGGCCTTCCAGCAGTCCTCACTCTCTGGACATGTATCACTGACATTGGTAAGGGAGCTCAGTGTGTAAAGGCCATCCATTGGTAAGGGAGCCATCCATTCAGAAGTAACGAACCTTTTCCACTGGTGTATATATTCTGGATATGAAAAAGTGAGTGTGGAGTGAAAAAATAGCGAATGGAAATCAGTTTGGGGAAGTGGACGATGACTGTTATCTCCGTCTTGTGATGATGCAGGAAGGTGGTTGTGGAGGCTCTTATGTCTTGCAGTTCTCATGAGTGTGGGAGTCTTTGCTGTCTCAGTTGTGTATCCCACAGTCAGAGATGGAAACATTGGCAACATCTTGACCTCGGAGGAGGGAAGGTGATACATTGTACAAGTTGTCGAGATTGTGCTTACACTGGTGTGTTCTTCCCTAGGGAAACTGCTGGTCTTATGATTGTGATTTTCTGGCTGCTACTTTTGCTACTGTTTCAAAGGTTAGACATGAACGTTGTGTACAAACTATAAAGGGAAATTGGATTCTCAGGGCAATCTGGTTTGATTGTGGTCTACTGGCATTTGCGATTGTACCTCCAAGTGCATGGATCGCCTACAAGTTCTACATCCAGGAGACACTCAGTCTTCCTCAACACTGCGAGGGACTAGTATAACCCTTTTGGTCACACAATGTTGTAATCTACACACTTGTAACAAAACTCGCACAATTGTGAACTTTGACCCGGTAGGCAGGTGGCATGGCGGCATTATCTCGTAAAAACCACCCACGCATCCTCAGAAGTGGTCAGTCGGCACTCGGATTTGGCGGTCGGCAGTCGGAGCTTTGATGTTGCTTTCATCTACCCTTTCAGTAAGGTAAATGGGGGTAACTTCGGACATGGGGTGATACACGGACATGACTCGCTATTCAGAAACAAGAGAAAGATTCGGATATATTTCACTTGATTACTACCTACCAAGGCGCTAACAAATCTCCCTCGCGTTCTTTTCGCAGCGAAAAATTTCGAGGCCAGTGTAACGCCACATGTCCGGAGTTACCCCCTTTACCCTTACTCAGTTTCAGTTCATTGGGCAGAATTACGCATGCGTGCAGGAGAGTTGCTGAAAAAACGCGTCGCGATCGGGAGGCGATGGCGCGCGCGGAATGCAAGCGTGAGCATGCGCGTGTATGTACGTACGTGTCGCTGGCTGGCACCGTCGTCGTGAACGAAGCACCAGCAGCTGTGTTGCAGTTGGAGATTGATCACAAGGTTAGACAGCACTTAAAAGATTAGTGTGTGACTGCGTGACGTCCGTGCGGTATTAGCTCTGCGTAGCTAGCTAGCTAGTCTACCACCGACGAAAGCTACCGCCGAACGAGTTGACGAAAGTTGATGCCGTGCTCTCCCAGCACGATTTGTGTCCTATGCCAAGTGAGACTATTTTTCCGCTGCTCATGCAAGACAACAGTCATCGCGAAACTATCATAGCTAGTTAGGTCGTCAGCGGCTCCAGCTACATCCCATCCTGCGTCTTGTGTTCAAAGACTATCTCTTCCATTGACGGGGTTTGTCACCAGCTAACAGTAGCTTTCACGTGAATGTTCTAATGTTATTCAACCTATTGATAGCCTATTTTGCACACACATAGTACTTGTTCACAGGAGGCGGGCTTTTTAGTGTTGTGGTGAGTTTTGTGTATACTTGCAGGAGACGGCGATGCAGTGGTACAGAGGTCTAGTTGCCTGTGCTACTATTGCGACTCTGGCTCTCATTTTGTTCGCAACCATTAATCTCCACGCCATAACTACAACTTTGACTAGTGGCAGAGAATACCCATGTCCAAACTGCGGCGATTCATCTCAAGAATCTCAAAGCAGAGTTCTCTTCTCAGCCAAAGAAAAATCCAGCAACAAATCTCCTCCAGAAAAGTGCCCTGAATTTCATAACCAATACTGCAGTTCTGACCGAAATGAACCGCAGCAGTGCCCCACAACCAGTTACCCAGCATTCAGAAGGAATAGAAGCCACTCAGGATTGTGCACAGAAGAATTGTCTTGAGTACTTATCCGACAGTGAGAAACGTAGTGTGAGTGCATGTGCGAGACGCGTCAGGACCAAAGATCACTACAAGGGGCCGATACGCCAGAATGAATGCAAGTTCCTACCTAGCAGTGGTCGTGGTCCTGGTCCTGTCGCATTGGTCAGTGCGCGAGGCTCTGGAAATACGTGGACCAGGGGACTACTTGAGAAGGCCACTGGCATTTGTACGGGGTTCATATCCTGTGACACGGCCATGAGAGCCCATGGATACGTTGGAGAGAACGTCAAGAGCGGGAAAGTGCTTGTGGTCAAGACACACTCAGTTGTACCAAAGTGGCAGGGAGAGAAAAATTCTCACGCGAAACCCGACGACGCCAGGTACACATCGGCCGTCTTGATTCTCCGCAACCCTGCCGAATCTGCAATTGCAGAGTGGAACAGGAGATCAGCCGAGAAGGTTCTTGGAAAACACAATTTCTCTATAGCACGAGAAAGACACACATACACCATTCCAAAGGAGTTCTTTGGTAAGCCATTGTGTGTTTAAAATGCTGCTCAATGCTTTATGTTGCAGAGGGGAAGGGATGGGATAGTTTCTTGCACAAGTACATGAGGGACTGGAGCACTCGCTTGCATCAGTGGGTGATAAACCAGGACAATCACCCAGTTCACATCTTGCACTATGAAGATCTCAAACAGGACACTGTGGGGGAAATTGCAAAAACCCTCCATTTTTTGAACGTGTCGTACGATTCAGATATACTGCGAAGCAAACTAAGTGTGGACTACTCTGAGTTCCAGCGACCACATGACAGCGAAGATTTTGAACATTATTCCCTTGAGCAGAAGGAATTTCTTAGGTCAGTGCTGCTGGAAGCGAAAGAGGCTGCAGAGAGAGCAAGCAAAGCCAATCTTCTCCAACTGGACAAATATATATGCCTTCTCTCTAGTACTTTTACTCTTACACAAACTAAGGTTGTGTTTTTTTGAAATTGGCTATCTGCGAGCGTGGTCCCAGCTATGAGAGAATAAAAATTCCGCATTGCCTCCAACTAAACTTTGTGCAAAATTAATTGCCATAGTTTGTGTATAATTTGTGCACCCTCACGCCCTTATTGTTGTCACACCTTCGCCTCCGTACTACTCTATGGTTTCTGTGTCACTTGCAAGGGCACCTAAGTTATGGAGGTAATAGGGGAAGGCAAGGTGTTATATACTGTTAGAGCGGAACAGTATGTGTTTATGCACTACACATACAAGCACAAGAGTAAGACAGTGGATGCCCAGCCTTGAGAACTGGTTAAAGATCTTTGATGGCTAGCCAACTCTCCCCACACATCCAATGTCACAGACTCTCATGCAAATCTACAGCTTACAGTACTGCATTGATAGTTACAATGAAAAGCACTGAAGTGCAAACCCTCGGCGCATTGTGACGCGCACGCGTGAGTAAACGCATGTGCTGTATCACTAATCGATGGGCTGGGTCTAGTTTTAGCTGTTACTCGTGGTCTCTTGCCAGCTCGCGCAGAGTCTGACGCGGGCTAACTACACTACTAGATAGCATGCGAGAGGCGATACACGCCCTGCGTTGCATCTTCTGGTGCCTCCGAGGTACGCAGAGCACGCGGATCGATCAGACCGCGTAAGCCGTTGCGTTTTGCATATTGGCTTTTTCGCGCTCTAGCTCTGCAACGGAGCATTTTCAGAGAAAACCCCACATATTTTCTGACCTTCGTCGCCCGTTGGGTAGATGGTATCGTTTCTGGGACGAACAGACATTCGAGAGGTGAGATGTAGAGTAACAGACAGACACTACACACAGACAGACCCGGTACCCAAGTACTGTAACCCTCGCAGCGCATGCGCGCCGAGGGTTAATGACGAGGCTCTGGACTTGCTATGGTTCTACTAATGCACAGTGGGGTATTTATAGGGAGTTGTGATGTTATAGGTATGGAATTTCTTAATGGGGAAGTGGGCTTGTTACTCTAGGGTCTTGGGTGATGTATTTTACTCTAGTGATATATACTCACAAGTGTAAAAATCTGGGTGTGTGCAGTGTGTGTCGTCCGTCCATCAGTCTGTCCACCGTTTTTCTCAGTAACCGCGGCAACTCTGAGCGTGAAACGTGGACATATTTTCAAGTAGGAGGCATGCATGGTAAAATAAGATTCTGGAGCAGAGAAGGCCGGGGAAGCTGGTGGCCGAGGTGAGTGTGCGTCAAATAGAGATAGATGTACTTCGATGCTAGATGCTTTGCGCGTGTGGAGAAGATTTGCTGGTCTGCCTCCTGTATTGATGGTACAGTTGAGTAGGATCAAGATTGCCGGTGAAGTGGGAGCAGCACACGCCGCAGTGAATCCGTTCAGTGAAGGAGTCACTCATAATACCTACCAACCATCCAGCTCAGTTTTTGCTTGATAATCAAGCAAAAGTAAGCCTATCCCACATCACCAAATCCCTCTTTTTGTGCTAACTTGTGATGCATTATGCCCATACATTGTGAATGGACATGCAGCATTTTCAAGCAAAAATGAAATAGAAATGCTTTTTTCACTTTGCTGTAGTAGTAACTAGTATTGAACGCGCATGTGCAAAAATACTGAGGTAGTAGCTAGTAGCCATTAGCTGCTGAAATAAAGTGGCGAGGGTTATGCACTTTCAAGTGCTTTTCATCTCTCTGTCTATCTGTTACTGCCAACCAGCCAGCCCAAAAGTGATACTAATGCTACACTGGGGGCTTGTGCGGTGAACTCTAGAACTATCCATGTATGTGTGTATGTGGGTCATTAGCTCAAGGTCGTGTTATTGTTATTGCTAAGGTCACGTTATAGTATTGTATTACTTTTACATTAAGATGTAGCGTGCGTTTTTCTGTTCTGTAAAACCGGTCTGTCTGGTGACAGTCAAGTTAGTCGAGTCATGATCATTGTGTGTGTGTAGAGCTGGTGACTAACCGCTAGGCTGGTGCCTCTCTTTCTGTCTACTACGTACGCTACTGTAATGTGGTAATTGAGCAAAAGTCAGCGTTGGCCTGCGTGTGTCGAGTGTGTCGAGGCGGCGGCGTGACAGCTTGATTTTAACCTTTTGCTAAAAGACCACGTGTACGTATGAGTGGGGAGGAGGGATTTTTTTTCTGGACTAGCAGCATACTGAAAAGTGTAGAATGCAGATGCAGTCAACATTTTCCTGTTCTACAGAATGTATAATACTGTTTGCAGTTGAAAAAACACTCTTGAGTAAACAACTATTATAGTTAAAAACATGTTTGTCCGTTATGCAATACTACAGAATCCATTGTGTACTACTGTGTCACAAGGGGGGTGTTTACAGACAACTCCGTGTTCTTAATCTTCCGAGTGATGCATTCAAAAACAGAGCCCATCCTGATCTTTGCCTTCTTTCCAAGTGTCCATACAATGGAACAAATGGCGTACAAAAGTGGCAAGAGGGCACTCAGAATTATTAACCCCATGCAGACCGTTGCATGTTCTGGGTCATCAGCATAGGCAATGAAGAAAGCCGTGTCTCCCAGCATGGCGGCAGAGATTGATACTAGCAAGAAAGTATCGAGGGTGTTGTACAAAGGAGACTTGTACGGTTGAATCAGTGCAACAAGTAGAATAGTCAGGATGAGAACAAAGGCAATTAATGGATAACAAAGTATGCTCTTGGTCCAAACAATGATTAGAAAAATTGTCATTCTTGAAATTTGGTAGACGACTGCAAAGTATCGGCAGTTGCGAGTACCGTTAGTTCCGTCCTTGTAGCACGAGAGAATATTGTCCATCAGGGGGTAAAGAGCATTCCGCACAGAGCGGGGGAAATATTGAATTAACCACTGAGATCTAGGAAAGGAGGTAAATGAGCAGCAAGGCAATTGGCAGAAGGTTGAAGACATCAGCAGAAATAGTCCGAGAAGGGCAAAAGGGAGATGACGTTACCAAAGTACACTGCATCCCCTTGGCGAGTAAGGGTGCAGGGTCGGCTTACTCTCACCGTCTTTCCAAACTGTACTTGCTGCCAGTAGGTCAGTGATTGTAGAAAACATCTTAACAAATGAGAGACTAAAGAAGGTCCCAAACGCATCGATCAGAGACGTTCGAATGTTGAGTTGCCGCCTGAAACGTAAACAGCATCTGTGGAACGGGATCAAAAACCGGTGCTCGTCATGGCTGTGCATAACATAAAGTACAAAAATAGTCACAAGTGGATAAGCCGCAATGGCCAAATCAAGAGCTATGACATGGAGTGTTGTCAAACTCTCATGAAGACAAACGGCTCATAGACGAGCGGAAAAAAGTCCAAGTTCAGATTCCATAGGCTGTACCGAGGATTTTGTAACTATATGGATCAGTGTGGCCAAGTTCATCCATTCTTGTCAAAATACGCATGTTGTTTGAGCAGGAAAGTGTCTGACACACGAATATAAACCCGTGCATTGGTGCTGAATTTGAACTGATGGTGAAGACAACAATCACCACCATAAACAGGGTTAGTGGACCATAGGCAAACAGTAGGTAGTAGAACAACCGTGACAAGAAGCCTGTACGGGGGCACTCGATGCAGCGAAGGGAGAATGAGTACAGAGCAGGTCCATGGTCAGAGATGCACTCACCGCAAAGAGTGCCACGTCGGTTGTATGGGGCACACTGTGACTCATTGCAACTCCCGTAAAGAGCCAATGTCCCGTATTCACTGTACTTGTCAGTGATGAAACAGCCCTCGATGCACTTCCCCAATGAAAAGTTGACACCAGCTGTGGAGTGCGTAGCACTGTTCTCTGTTGCAGTAAGACAGTAGCAACGCAGTACACTTGCTTCACAATTGCTGTTGTAGCGGATGATACTTCCAGAGTGAGTGTACTTTGGAAGATTCCACTGCGGAAGAATGCAGCTCTCATTACCTCCTCTATCACTGGCTCCTGTGTCTCCTTGGGCATTAACTACCTGCACAAAGGCTACCACCAACACTAAAGCAGTGGTTAGAAACATAGCTGGCAAACTGGGACGCATAGCCAACTACAACTGTAATCCGGTTGCATTGGCTTGGGAGCAATGTAGTTGACAAAAACAACAGAACAGTGAAAATGACATTGAGTGCATTCAAAACCCACATACCACACTAGCTACTGCCATTGTGTCCTTTGAGTCGGAGCGGAGAAAATTGTTAACCTTAATTTGACTGTGCAGTGATTGTGCCAAGAAAATTCATGGTCAGCTTTTCGGACAGGCACAAGTTCACAATCGGGAACTTTGCGTCTTGTTTCCTTGCAGAACACTGTAGATTAGTAAGTAAACCCTAATTTCATCAATACTTGGACATTATGTCACAAAAACAAAAACGGAAGTGCACAATTGCACATCTGGGGCCGTTGTTTTCTCTAGCTATCAGTAAGAGTCAAAACACAAGTACATTCTTCTTCCAGTTCCTCATTGTCATGAATCAACGGATGTAAACACAAGTCAGGACGTGCATATCAACTATACCTGGACAACAAATACGCTAGGGTACCCACCCCTGTAACAACTCCGTTAACACATTGGACATAATCCCTCTTCCCATTTACATCACTTTTTTTTAACACGCTCACTCCAACCACTCTCTATGGGAGGACTTGAAATCAATTTAGTAGGAAAGGTAAAAGTATGGGTGAGAATTCAATATTGTTCATGTCTAGTTATTGAAGGTCTGTGCAGCCACGAGATCGTAGTATGCTCCTCTCTGAGTCATGAGTTGCTCATGAGTACCAGACTCCACCACTTGGCCTTTCTGTACGACGGCAATGCAGTTGGCATCTCGGACAGTGGAGAGACGATGGGCCACCATGATGGTGGTGCGACCGACCCGAGCTCTCTTCAGTGTCTGCTGGACCGCCTGCTCACTCTCTGCATCCAGAGACGACGTGGCCTCGTCCAGAAGTAGGAGTTTGGGGTTCCGCACGAGAGCTCTGGCAATGGCTATCCTCTGCTTCTGACCACCACTCAGAAATGTCCCTCCTCCTCCCACATTCGTATTGTAACCCTGCATTGGATTGGTGGGGCATACGTCATTATTAAAGTGTGTAGCTAACAAGGCGGTAGCTAAAGAATCTGCCATTGCACTATAATAATATAGAGCAACATGCTTTCTTAATCACCATAGTGGAATGAAAGAATAGCGTATGGTTGATATTATGCTCCTATTAATGGCGAATCATAACCTGAGGGAGAGACAATATGAAGTCATGGATTTTGCAAGCTTTAGCCACTTCCACAACCTCTTCATCATTGACATCTCTAGTCAGATCACCGTATGTGATGTTGTCAGATATACTAGCATCAAATAGCACTGGCTCCTGCTGAACGTAGCCAATCTGAGAACGCAGCCACTTCAGATTGAGACCAGCTATATCCTTTCCGTCAAGGGTGATAATCCCAACAGTTGGAGAGTAGAACCTCTCAATTAGTGAGACAAGAGTGCTCTTGCCACTGCCACTGGAGCCGACAACAGCCAGGGTCTCTCCAGGGGACACCGAGACACTGAGACCACGTAGCACTCTGACCTCGGGACGACTTGGGTAGTGGAAGTACAGACTACTTCCTGACACATGACCAAACACAGCTTCCTGAAGTAAACGTATGCTATTTTATCGTTCAATCACGGGATATAATCAATTATTATACCTTGTTAGTTCCAGTCGTATTAAGCCCTTCCTCTGATTCTTTGATTATACCTAATATTCTATCACCTGCTTCATACGCATCAGAAGACTGAGGTACTTGGTTCAGGGCATAGGTTACATTTCGAGCTGTTATCATCACAGTCGAGATGACTCTGAAACGCGATAAGGAGAGGATGATGATTATGCATTGGGCCCCATGGGTATCTGCTTAAATAAGCAGAAATTGATGTATAAAGTATTAGCGCCAAGTAACCCCCATATATATTCTTATGGAGGCTTTGGAGACATTTATGTGTCCGTGGCTGGTTAACTGTTAAAGGTAGTCTTTACCTGAACACTTCAAGAATTCCAATATTCCCATTTGTGACTAGAAAAGCGGCCAGTCTCCAGCCTGCAGCATACACCAGTGAAGTCATCCCCAGCATTAAAGCGACCGTAAATGCTTGAAAAACCGACTTTCTGATATTCTGCCTGTATAATTATAGGATGGATATCAATGAGTGGTTAATAGCTTTGCGTATAAAGAGAAGTTTACGCACAGCATGTGGGAATGTAGATAGAGGCTGATGGATTCAACAAAGTAGTCCCTTGCCTCAAGAGAAACAACTGTCTTGATGTTGGAGACAGTCTCAGTCACTAGATGTGTCGAGACTTCAAGACAGTCACCGTCCCCAGAGCCGCTACTGTAGAGGAGCTTGTGACCAAGACGGTGGGAGAGGAATATAAGAGGAAATGCTGGAACGACGACAAGTGACAGTTCCCACGAGCTGACAAAGCACACAAACAGTGTTATAAGTATCGAGGTTGCTGCAAGAACAATCGCCCCCAGCTGTATACCCAGTTCCCTATTGTTAGAAGAAGGGCAAGGTCACGATTATGCTTTAAAAATCGACTCACGTTTTTGACTTTGTCGGCATCATTGGAGAGAATGGTAGTCAGTGATCCTGTGGTGTGCACCTCGTCATCATGCCAGCCAACAGATTGGTACAACATGGCCTGGAAGAGTTGGACCCTCAGGCGACTGGTCAGTCTCTCTCCACTCACTGTCACCACAAATGTCTGTTGCAAGTAGACAGGCAGTTAAATCTTTTGTTGTAGCTATCACACAAAAGCTATATAGCTATAAACATTTTACCCCTAAGAAGTAGAAAATTCCTGCTGCAGCTGCCAGTCCAATGAAACCAATGGAGATATATCTTGATACCTCTGAAATTAGGTCTCGGTCACTTTCACTGAAAACCTATAATATTGTGGATATCTGACAGTTTACAGTGGGCAAGTTGAGCACATACAGCATTGACATCAGCCATTATAGCACCAATGGCGGGGTATGTCCCTCCAATCAGAGCATGCAGTAGAACACCAATGATGACAACGCACAGGTCTGGTTTAATGAACCTCCAGAGGTGGTTTAGTCTGGTGTACCTATGACGTATCATATTTTCGGTTGAGTCCTCATGGGCAGGTTTCTGTAAGATGGCAAAGAGGAACTACAATTATTGGTCACCTTCTTTCTATGTAAATTCTAACCTTCTGATTGGCTGCAATAATATAGTTAAGCCAGCCAGAGTGATTGGAACTATTGAAATTTCTAAGTTGCTTCATCTGTTTTCTTCTCTTTCCAATTGACACCAGCGATAGTGTTGCTCGTTTTAGTGAACGTCCCTTGGGCTCAGTAGATTCTTCACCTGTGGGGTTTAAAAAATATATCTTTAGTCTCGTATAGGATATATTTTCTGAAGCTGGCCAGTAATATTTACCATTGGTTGCTGCTCTTATTTGAGTACCAACCAGCTCTGAATACAAGCCTTTCTTCATCAAGAGCTCCTCATGAGTACCGGCTTCATGGACCTGTCCTGAATTTATACACACTATCATGTCGGCGCTCTGGACCGTGGACAGTCGATGAGCGACAACTATAGTAGTGCGGCCTTCACTGGCCTTCTCCAGTGCACTCTGAACCAGTCTCTCACTCTGGTTGTCCAGGGCAGAGGTGGCTTCGTCCAGTAGGAGGATCTTTGGGTTTCGAAGTAGAGCACGAGCAATCGCTACGCGTTGCTTCTGGCCTCCACTCAGCTGAATCCCACCCTCTCCAACGTATGTATCATATCCATCAGGGAGCTCAATGATGAAGGAGTGGGCATTAGCACTGGTAGTAGCTGCTTCCAACTCCTCCTGTGTGGCCTGGGAATTAGCTAAGAGGATGTTCTCTCTCACAGTTGTATTGAATAGTATCGGTTCTTGAGGTACAACAGCAACGTTCTGATGGACCCAAGCTGGGTCTAACCCCTGTATTTTAATCCCATCAATTGTAATCTGATGCAAGAGATAAAGAAATTACATAATCAGATGGAGGTTGACTTGGTTTGTGGCCTTGATAGCTACTCTGGCTACAATCAAGGTTCTGAATTACCTGTCCAGAGGTTGGGCTATACAGCTGTTGTATAAGTTGGAGAATGGTGCTCTTTCCATTGCCACTAGGTCCTACAATGGCCACTCTTTGACCCGGTTCAATATCAAGACTCAACCCTTTCAGAATCTGCATGAAAATCCACACACAATTGCACAGGGTGGAATAATATGCCAATGGCTGTTATTACCTCAACATGAGGCCGAGCTGGATATGAGAAAAACACTCCTGAGAACTGGACTCTGCCCTTGCAAGTCTGAGGCCTGCACCGCACTGGTTGTTTCTTGGGGACCTTTGGTTGAAACAGAAGCCTTCAACAAGTTGTGGTGTATAATAGAGTGATTAAGATATACCTCGTCAATCATGGAAAACACAGAGACAGCAGAGATAGAGGCTGAGATGAAAACTCCCAGCTGTGGTAGTGCTGCTGCCAGGGCAAAAGCTCCAAACAGAATAAGGGTCAATATCTACAATTTAATAACAACACATCCTTCACCAATATAATCATTATGCTAGGAGAGTAGTATGTGCAGATTTTCCCACAAGTGTTATTGTTTAGCTTACTGTTATTGAATCACCGCCCTCTAGTTCACAGTTCACCAGAAGTTCGCTCCCGTACCTTAAAAATAAATAATAATAATAAGTGAGTTTATTGTGACTGAAATTAATAATTGTTGTACCAGAATGAAATTCCTATCATAACTGTTCCAAAGAAGAAAGCACACCCAATTAGAACACTCGTGATTAGTGATCCTCTTATAGCCTTGATTTCAGCGTCCTTGACATGATCTCTATACCTACATTCAGAAAGAAGTAAAAACTCTGTCTATACATTTCTTTCAGACAGAGAGGTATATAATGGTTGGTTACCTTGTCCTTTCTTTCTCTTCTCCACCGAACGCAAGAACTGTTCTGATTGAAGACAGGACTTCGGTGGCCACAGAAGAAGCTTTCAAGTATGTAGCTTCAGTTTTGGCTCTGGTCTTTTTTGTTGCCTAGTTTTAATATAATAATGGGTGGATATACAACAAACTGACGCTGTGTGGTATTTTGATTTGGTATATTATGGTCTACAGCTCATTTGAAAATTTGTTGGTTAGCAGAAATGTTTTCAGAAAAGAGAAAAGGGAAGTATGAGAATTGCTATAGGGAGACAAAACAACCGTCCTCAGCGCAAGGTTATAGATCTTGATAATTATGGCTAAATGACCCTTCATCTGTGTCAGAGCATTCTTAAAAATTGGTAATTCATTTGTGCTATTAACATTGTTATTTTTCTGTCATACCAATATATTGAGTCCTCCGAGGGTGGACACAATGGGGAGTAACACGAGCAAAACTAATGCCAGTTTCCAGTTGATGAAGAATGCCCACACAATTCCAAACAAGAATGTGGTTATATCTTTAATAACATTTCCAGCTTGGATTCCAATCCCTGCCTGGATATTTTCAATGCTCCTGCAGACGAAGAACAAGAGGTTTAACGAGCAGGGGCTGTGAAATGGACATACTTGAGGAAGTCTGGTCCTAGTGTAGACACGTCATTTGTCTCGAACCAGCTAATGCTGTGATGAAGAACTGCTTTGTAGTATGCTATCCTTAGCCGTTTGCTCTGTCTTAGAGCACTGATGTTCCAGAGTGTACTAGTTAAAAACATGAACACGAATGTCCCGATACCCAAATACACAAAGTACAGAGAGAAAACAGTGGCCTCCTCTGTCAGAGTAGTGTCTGGATCACAGGCAAATCTTGAGGCACTGCTGATGACATTTCCCTCTCTAGTGGCATCACAGAATATCTCATCACTGCTGTTAGCTAAACCGTTCAAAATTTGCTGCGCTGTGTTTGTAGTACAGGTGTTATTGCCGTTAATAGAGACCAAAACTTGGTGCAGCTGGTCAGCCGTGTTGTACGAAATAAAGATATTGAAGAGTCGGCCCATTAGTATGGCTTCCACTGGAACTATAGTTCCACTTATCACAGAAAAGAGAATGGCCATGGATATCATGACCGCATCAATGAAATCCGCATTACTGAACTGTATCAAAAAACAACAACCAAATGTGGGAAATCCAATATCAATCATTGTCCTTATAATATCACCCCTTGTTTCAGACCAGTAGCCTACGTTCTGCGTAACTAATCCGAGCTATAGACCTCTCCCAACCCAGCAGATTTTGATTTTTCCTTTATAAATACCTGCGTCTACCATTCCGTCCCACATATTTTTCAGCTTAGCTACTGTGAGAACGAGACGTGCGAATCGCATTTTATTGTCTCGTGTTGTTAAATTAACCGGGGTATTATAACGCGAGCCGTAACGCTCTTTAGCTACGTCATTCGGGAAACTCGCGCGCGCTCGCTACCTGCCCGGGCCCGGATGTTCAAGTAACATCTACCGGCTGTCGTCCGGGATCATCTTTCGCATGCAGTAGATCCAGTTGGTCCGCTCTACAACGCGAGTAAACGTCATATGATGCGCCTGTGCAGTTGGCGGGTTGTACAAATCGGAAAATCAGCCGTGACTCGCTCCAGCTTGTATATACAGGCTCGTATAGCCACCTTTGACCAGCTTTTCCCCGTTCACCCATTCGTGGGTAGGCCGAACTGTAAGGATCTCGTCAAGTATCCGATGAACTAACACTAGCTGTGCGGAGCGCTTTCCACCAATAAAAGTGAGGGGATTATCGTGGTATTATAACTAGCTAACTGGGCGCCGCCTAGGAAAATACTGATTTGTTGTCGCGCCCCCCTCGTAATGAACCAATAGACTTCCATTGATGCGGCCATACCTAGTTCTTACGACATTGTAGGCATGATAACGTCGTGTAATACATAAGCAAAATGCTATGTGAACTACGAGTTTCCAATAAGGAACAGAAAGTATTATGTAGAAAGTAAGAGCACAGGAATACAACTGTATTAGTCTTAGACACTCTAATAATCACCTTTTAGCCATTTCAGAGAGTTTGAATCACTGATGTTGTGAAAAAGTAATGATTGCACTTCAGTTGTATCAGTCCAAGATTGGGCCATCCATTGCAGCCATGTCATTTTATGTGTTTGCTCTCAATGACGTAGCCTTTGCAGCAAGAGACTCCAATGGATTTAAGAAGAGAGGAACGCTTCCACCCACAACTGTCAAATTGCAAGTATATACCTTCCCTACTCCGAGAGGATTCCATTGGACAATATAAATGCTGCATGGTTTGGCTGACTTAGCTTACCTTCAGATTAGCAACATGTTATCCCAAAGGCAAAGTTCTAGTGAAAACTGCTTCAGTGGCAGTCCTGAAATGTCCCAGTTGGTACATCACTAATGCCAAAAGTGCAGGAGGGATGTGAATCAGGAAAGGGCAGGTATTAACATGCAGCTTCGGTATCTTTCATTCTTAGAAGGATCAAGTAATGCAGCATACTTTCACTCCTATTATGACAAGACCTTGTTTCCGTAAAGAGCCCCAATAATTATTCTTGAGGGCTAGACTTTCGAAGTGATGGTATATCCACGGTGGATTGCTGCCCTTTAAACACA
>CASHTH010002715.1:0-18145 GCA_030341885.1 Geodia barretti | reverse complement strand
TGTCCGAAGCGAGTACATCCGACGGTTCTCACCAGCTAGGAGTATTGCGCTGCTTCAGCCGCAGTCGTCAGTCGTCGGCGGGCGTCGCCGCCAGACCTCCGTCCGGCAGCGCCGCGTATGTGTCGCCGTTGCTTTCGATGGTGCCCAATGGCTCCGAAATCAGACCGTAGTTGACCGCATAAAGGCGCTCGTACACGCCTCCCTGGGATAGCAGCTCGTTGTGCGTGCCCATCTCGACCATCCGTCCTTGGCTCAGGACGATAATCTTGTCGGCATTGCGGACTGTGGAAAGCCTGTGGGCGATGACTATGGAGGTGCGGCCCTCCAGTACGCGTTGCAGCGCCCGCTGAATCAGGAGCTCTGTCTGCGTATCGATGTTGGCGGTAGCCTCGTCGAGGATAATGATGCGGGGGTTTCCAATAACGGCGCGGGCAAAGCTCAACAACTGCCTCTGGCCGACGCTCAGGTTGACGCCCCGCTCCGCCAAGATGGAGTCGTAGCCGTTTTCGAGATTGATAATGAAGTCGTGCGCGCCCACTGTTCGGGCCGCGTCCACTACCTCCTGTGAAGAAGCATCCTCATTGTTGTAGCGGATGTTGTCTGCCACGGTGCCTGAGAACAGGTACGGTTCCTGGAGGACCATGCTCATCTGGCCCGCGAGGGACCTGCGGGTAACGTGGCGGATGTCGTGGCCGTCTACCATAATGCGCCCCTGCGTTACGTCGGCGAAACGGGCTATCAAGGTGACCAGCGTGCTCTTGCCTGCGCCAGTGGAGCCAACGATGGCTACGTTCTCTCCGGGTTGGATGCGCAGGTTGACGTCGTGGAGAACGTCGACGCCAGGGACGTAATGGAAGTGGACATCCTCGAATTCGATTTCGCCTTGAATTTCAGGCAGTTCCAGGGCGTCCGGATCGTCCGAAACCTCCGGCTTCAAGTCGAGAACCTCGAATATGCGAACACCGGCGGCCATGGCCCGCTGGAGCATGCTGTACTGCATTGTCAGGTGCCGGATGGGCTCAAAGAACCGTTGGATGTAGAGCGCGAAGGCTACCAGCACTCCCCATTCCAGGGCACCGCCCTTAGCCATCATTCCCCCGGCGAAGACTACTCCGAAACCCATCGCGATTCCAATGAGCATTTCCACAATTGGCTGCAGGGCGCCGGAAAACCGGCTGGCCTCCAAGTTGGCGTTCAGATGTTCCGAGTTAAGATCGTCGAAGTGGGCCATGTTGGCGTCCTGGCGGTTAAGACTCTGCACTACCCGGACACCAGTGATGTTCTGGTTGTATTCCCCGTTGACCATGGCAATGGCGCGACGGATCCGCATGAATGAATGGCGGGCGAACTTCTGCCAGTAGCCTAGTATGAAGAAAAGAGGTGGCACGATGGACAGACAGATTAGAGCCAGTTGCCAGTCTATTATGAGCATCATTGTGACGATACCCAACAGGCTCAGCACGTCGGAAAAGCTCTGTACTATGAGCTCGAAGGTTTCTTGCAACTGCAGCACGTCGCTCTGACTGCGCGACATAATCTGTCCTACGGGAGTGCGGTGGTAGAAGGAGGGAGACAGTTCCTGCAGGTGATTGAACATCTTGGTGCGTAAGGAATAGAGAATTCCCTGTCCAACACGGGGCATGAACACAAACTGCAAGTAGTTGCCGATGAAGTGCAGCACGGCGACCAGCAGGAATGCCGCGCCTACCCAATGAAGGAGAACCAAGTTGCCTTCCCAGATAGCGCTGTCGATTCCCACTTTGACCAAGTAGGGGATGCAGACGTTGGCTGCCGTATAGAGAGCCACGGCCAGCACAGCAAATATCGCGTCGCGCTTGTAAGGGGCGATATAGGACATCAGTCGCATGACGACCGATAGTCGAATGCCGCGCCCGCTATGGACTCGTCCCTGATATTGTCTGCGTTGGCAGCACGGTCCCCGGCCGCGTTCAAGCCGCGCATGCCGCCCATCATTCCGCCGAACGCGCGCTCTGGCCGCCTGCCGCATTGCCTAGGCCCGCCCCACGCGGTTGCTTGCGGTTCGGGTAGTATAGTACGGGCAAGTCCAGCATCATTTCCTCCTGTGGCCGGAGCTGCAACTCGAGGATCTCGTGGTAGATTCCTCCTACCGCATCCAGTTGCTCGTGGGAACCCTGCTCCACGATCCGGCCGCGGTCGAGCACAATAATATGGTCAGCATCCCGCACCGTGCTGAGTCTGTGGGCGATGACAAAGGTGGTGCGGCCCTGCATTACGGCTACCATTGCGGCATGAATCAACCGCTCCGTTTCCACATCCACACTCGACGTAGAATCGTCCAAGATGAGGATGGGCGGGTCGATGAGTACGCTGCGGGCGATAGAGAGTCTCTGTCGCTGTCCGCCTGAGAGGGTACTTGGTGTGCACACGTCGCCGAACAGGTGTTGTATCCGTCAGCAGTACGAACGTATTTAGTGGTCATGCAACTGCGCCACTTTGGCGGCCCTGATCACGTCGTCCTGTGTTGCTGATTGTCGCCGACCAGTATTCGATGTGTCACGGAGCTGTGTGGCGCTGACTGATGCAAGGACACAGTCCCCATGTTGAACTATCCCCATCGTGTTCTGACGGAGCGTGCGGAGAATTGGATCCCAGCGCGCAGGGTTGTCGCGAATGTCGATTCCATCGATGGTAATTCGGCCTTCGTCGACTTCGTAGAGCGGGGCAACAAATTAACGATGGTACTCTTGCCGCTCCCTGGAGCGCCCAGGATGGCAACGACCTGGTTCTTTTCTGCAGTGATGTTGACGTCGCTAAGGGCAGGGGTGCGGGGATCGTAACTGAAAGAGACATTCTCGAGGCGCACCGTCCCCTCGGCCCGGCCAATATCAATGGCGTGTCTCGCACCGGGTCCCGACAGACCGGATGAGCTTGCGTCAGCTACTCGAACAGCCGGCGCCCTGATGAGATGTCCACCATTTAGAGTGGAAGCTGGTGATGATGACCTGCCAGCCTATACATGTAAAAAGTCAACTGCGTTCGGATACAGCATCGAACATTCCCAGTTCGCCGGGAGTCAGGTCTCCCCGCAAGACCTCCCATCCGCCGTACCAGAGGATACGGCAAGAACGACAACGTAGGGAAAGTGACATAGAAAGATCATCACCACGCGCTGTTGGTCCCGGAGTCGCACGGTATCTGGAAGTATTCACCGCGCAATTGCAGCGCTTTGCGTTCGTACTTCCTCTTCTCGTATTCCTCAGTATGTCGACGGCTTCCGTTTTCAGTTCTGACCACATGCATGCCAACCAGATTTTCCTGGAGTACCGTGACCGTTTCGCCCATGGTTATCTGCACCTGCGTCCACATGGCACGCAGGCGACCCATCACCAGCACTGAGCGGGTTACGATGAAAGGGATGAAGGCAAGGCTGATCAGCGTCAGTTCCCAGTTGATGAAGACCAGGACCGCGAGCAAGGCCACGGCGCGAAGCCCGGCCTCTATGGAACGCACCATACCGATGTTGACGTATCGGCGAATCGCCTCCACATCCGACGTTGCCTTGGACATCAGATCGCCGGTGTGCTCCCTATCGTGATAGGCGAAGCTCATGTGCTGCAGCTTGTTGTAAAACTGGTTGCGCAGCACGTAGCAGACCTTTTGAGACAAGGAGTCCGTGGTGTAGGTGCGGGCAAAGTCGAAGAAGCCCCGGCACAGGCTTGCAGCCAGAAGTCCAACTGCCAACCACAGCAGCGTGGAATTGAGGGGGTCTTTTCCGTAGAAAGTAGATGTGGCCTCGTCAAAGGAGACCAGGGTATCGATGGCCTGGCCGAACAGGTAGGGGATGAACATGGAGAAGCCGACTGCAATGGCAAACGTCACGTATGCCAAGATAAGTCGAGTGCGAAACTGCCAGGCGATTTTATTTATTCGGATGAGTATATCCATCTAGGTGGTCCGTTCACATATCCTTCTCAGTCGTTCGGTAGCCTCGTGTCCTCCCTTAATGCAGTGTTCAATTCCGGGTTGAGCTACATCCGTTCGGGAGCGCTCATGCCCATGAGTTCCAGGGAGCGGCGGAAGACGATCTGCGCCGATTCCACCAACTTAAGACGGGCAAGGGAAACGTCCGCATCTTCGGGGTTGGCAGAAATGACCCGGCAATTTTCGTAAAATCCGTGAAAGGCGGTGGCGAGTTCCATTGTGAAGTGGGCGAGATGGTGTGGTTCCAGTGTCTCGGCCATCTGCTGAACCAGCTCCGGCAGCCGTAGCATATGCCGCACCAGGGCCAGTTCGCTGGGATGGGTGAGGAGCGAGACGTCGCCTCTGCTCCAATCAATATTACGCTCACGGGCGAGGTTCAGGATGCCGGCGTTGCGGGCGTGGGCGTACTGGACGTAATAGACCGGGTTTTCGGACGATTCTTCCTTCGCCAGTTCCAGGTCGAATTCCATTTGCGTCGAGGGTGTTCGGGACAGGAAGAAGAATCGGCAGGCATCGCCTCCCACTTCGTCAGCCAGCTCACTTAGCGTAACGAAGTCGCCAGTGCGCTTGGATGCGCGTACCACTTCTGTGCCGCGCTTGAGGGTGACCATCTGGGCAATCAGGATCGTCAACCGGTCAGGGTTAATCCCCAATCCTTCCACGGCCGCCTTCATTCTCGGCACATGCCCCTGGTGATCGGCACCCCAGATATTGACGACGGAGTCGTAACCGCGGCCGATGAACTTGTTGTGGTGGTATGCAATGTCTGAGGCAAAATAGGTGGGTTCGCCAGAGGACCGCACCACGACATTGTCTTTCTCATCGCCGAGCATGGTCGAATTGAACCAAAGCGCGTCTTCCCGCTGCGAAAGGTAGCCCTGCTCCCGCAGTTGTTCCAGAGCCTGATCGTATTCACCGGTTGTGAACAGGGTTCGTTCGCTAAACCAGTTGTCGAACTCAACGCCGATGTTGCTCAGATCTTGCCGGATGAGGGCGACCATCTTCTCTCGACTCAGGTCGCCAATTCCCCTTATCGCCTGTTCTTCCCCTTGACTCAGGAAACGCTCGCCTTCAGCGAGGGCGATTTCCTTCGCCAAGTCGGAAATGTAGTCCCCCATATACCCATTGGAAGGCATAGGGGATCCTGACCGTAGCATTGGCGGTACCGTGCCAGCACAGAGCGATAGAAGGCCTCCATCTGGCTGCCCGCGTCATTAACATAATACTCACGGGTTACTTGATAGCCAGCAGCCTCCAGGACATTAGCCAATGCGCTGCCAAGCACCGCGCCCCGAGTATGCCCCACGTGGACCGGTCCGGTGGGGTTTACGCTGACAAACTCCACCATTGTCTTGCGACCGCCGCCGATGTCCAAGTTGCCAAAGGCTGCCCCGGCACGCCTAACTTCCTCGACCTGGTCCTGTAGCCATGTGTCCTTGAGACGAAAATTAATGAACCCGGGAGGGGCTGCCTCTACCTGAGCAATCGGATCGCTTTCCGGCGTACGTGCCACCAGAGCCTGCGCCAGTTCCAGAGGATTTATGCGAGTAGCCCTGGCCAGCCGCAATGGCAGGTTGGTGGAAAAGTCGCCGTGTTCGGGATTTCCAGGGTGCTCCACCTGGATGTCAGGCATGGTTTCCAGGCGGACCACTCCATCGGTCCTTGCGG
The DNA here is from genome assembly GCA_030341885.1 of Geodia barretti. Lineage (NCBI taxonomy): Eukaryota > Metazoa > Porifera > Demospongiae > Tetractinellida > Geodiidae > Geodia > Geodia barretti. The sequence continues at coordinate 12,514 of CASHTH010002715.1, read as the reverse complement.
TCTCCACAGCCTGGGCAACCAGACGCCGAACGCTTTCAATGATCGGGGTAGTCGACATGACCGAGCTTTCCTCGCGTGTGTCGGCGGGTGTTGGTGAATGCGGTTCCCGGCGTTCGCCCGTTTCGTGGATATGCGTGACGCTCAGGAAAGGGTAATTCTAACATATTGACTTGTCGCGAATGGTTATTGAAGCCTTCTCCAAAATTGGCAATTTGCGACGCTCATTCAAGCGTGCCGATTTTGATCAACTTAGAGTTGGTTCATTTTCAGGATTGCAATAGTTCAACCGAGGGTTCAAAGGGTTTACATTGATATGTAGATCCAGGGCCTGTGAGAAAACGCCCGACCCAGTATGGATATGGCCGGGCGTACGGATGCGGTGTTTGCCAGATGATTGACGAAGGGCCTAATTCCTCCTCGACGCAGCCGCTTGCGGCAGAGCCGGGGATTGAGCAGAGAAACGCCCTCCCCGAAGAGTATGCCCGTGATCGTGCCCTGCTCGTCGAGGAGATGATCTATGAGGGCATGCGAGACGGCGTGTGGCACTATTACCTCCAGTTGCATCCTTCTGACCGCGCCGCCGTTCTGACTGAGTTGCCTGGCGGCATCCGGAATACTCTGGGCAGCGAAATGGCACCTGAGACCCTGGCAGGTCTTCTGGAATACCTGGAGCCTCGCGTCTCTGCCCGGATGCTGCGGGATTACGAGACAGAACGATTGGCTGCTGTGCTGGATCTGGCTGACCCGGCCGCAGCGGCGGAGGTGCTAGAGCGGCTTCCGGACGATAAAAGGGCAACCACGCTCGACGCTATGGCATTGTCAACGCCGGTCGAGACCCTGCTCCAGTACGAGGAGGGAACCGCGGGCAGGTTAGTCGACCCGGCGGCGCCTGTATTCAAGGAAAGAATGACCGTTCCCATTGCCCTGGACAGGCTGAGGCTGATGGGCCAAGCAGCAGAGCAGGTGAATTCCTTTCCCGTGGTAGATGATGAAGGGGTGCTGGGGTTGGTTCCCTGAGGCCGCTCCGCTTGGCACTGGCCCGTCCCTACGATGCTGTGGGGCAGATAATGGACCGGGACGTGATCTCAGTCACCACCTCCACCGATGAGAATGTTGCGGCGGGCCTGCTCAGCCGCTTCAACGTAAGCGAGATGCCTGTTGTTGAGGACGATGGGCGGGTGGTTGGGATGATTCATGCCGAGGACGCCGTTGAGATGGTACAAGAAAGTGCCACCGAGGACATGTTTCGAATGGCAAGCATCGGTGAGGAGCGGATAACGGGGCCTCTCACCGAATCAGTTCGCAGCCGTTTCCCGTGGCTGGCGGTGAACCTGGTTACGGTGTTTCTGGCAGCGGTTGTAATCGGTTTGTTTGAGTCGACCATCGTCAGGGTGGTAGCCCTGGCTGCTTTTCTTCCAATCGTTGCTGGACAAGGAGGCATTGGTGGGACACAGACGGTAACGCTGGTGGTCCGCAGCCTCGCGACAGGCGAGTTGCCACGGCAGATGGGCCTGCGCCTTTTGAAGCGGGAGATAACCCTGGGGTTGATTCACGGCCTGGTCCTCGGCGCCATCATTGGAGGAATCGGCTGGGCCTGGAAGGGGAATCCCATCCTGGGAATGGTGCTCGCCCTGGCAATGACGGGGAATATGGTGGTGGCGTCGGTTGCCGGGGCTGGCGTACCATTGTTTCTACGCGGCGGTTGAACATGGATCCGGCGGTGTCGGCGGCGGTGTTCGTAACGACCTTTACCGACGTGATAGGCTTCGCCCTGTTCCTGGGATTGGCGGCCGTGTTCATAGAGTTCCTGGTGTAGGCACGTCCCGCAAGGGCTACCGCGAATGAGCAGTTGCAGCGAGGTTAGGTATGGCTGGAACCATTGTATTGGCCGGCGGTGATGAGTTTCGAGTTGGATGCGAGGAGATGGACCGGGAGGTGATGCAGGCCTCCGGGAAGGATCCAGCGAGCGTCGTCATCATTCCGACGGCGGCCGTTACCGGGCCGGCAAAGGCGGCCAGAGACGGGGTCACGCACTTTGCTGCGCTTGGTGGAACTGCCAGCCAGTTGATGGTGCTGGAGCGAGGACACGCCAACGACCTAAAGCTTATCGAGCCAGTACGGGACGCCGATGTGGTGTACTTCACCGGCGGTAGTCCCGATCACCTGCTGGCCACCCTCGGCGGGTCGGCGCTTCTGTGGGCTTTGAAAGACGGGTTGGCCCGAGGGCTGGTCCTGGGTGGCTCCTCCGCGGGCGCCATGGTTATGGGCTCGCTGATGCGTCGGCCTCCGCTGTATTCGCCCCCGGAGGGAGGCGACAAGGGAGACCGGTGGGTCGAGGGCCTGGGATTCGCACCCAACATCTGTGTGCTGCCCCACCACGAGAGGCGCAACCCAGCCGAGGTGGCGGGGGAACTGCGCTGGTCAGCACCCGATGGCGTGGTCTACCTGGGGATTGACGCCAGGACAGGGGTCGTCGGAGGCCCGGACGACTGGCGAGTAACCGGGTTCGGCAAGGTAGCTGTATACCGGGGCAACGATTACGAGGTATTCGCTTCCGGCGAGCGGCTGCCCTCCGGGTTTTAGCCGTTTCAGGTTTCAGTCGCCGGGTTCTAGCCGCGCCTGTCGCGGAGTTCCTGCCAGACCTGCTCAGGCTTGATGCCGGTCGCCGCCATCAGCACGAGCGTGTGGTACATCAGGTCTGCGATTTCTGAGGGCAGGTGTTCGGTGTCGCCCTGGGCAGCGGCGAGGGCGGTTTCTCCGGCCTCCTCGATGACCTTCTGGGCGATACGTCCGACTCCTTCCTGAAGCAATTGGACGGTGTAGCTGCCCTCCGGCATCTCTCGCTGGCGGTCCTGGACGGTGGCGTACAGTTCGCCCAGGACGCCTGGGCCCCTGTCGGTGTCCTCGTAGCCCTCGGGCAGACCCTCAAGCGGGTTGAAGAAACACGAGGTGTTGCCGGTGTGGCAGGTCGGGCCGTCCGGGTCAACCTTCAGCAGGACGGTGTCGCCGTCGCAGTCCAGCCACGCTTCGCGAAGGTTGAGGTAGTTGCCCGAGACCTCGCCCTTGTGCCACAGGTCCTCCTGGCTGCGGCTGTAAAACCAGACCTGGATGCCCTCGACGGTGCGCTTGATGGAGCCGGGGTTCATGTATCCCAGCATAAGCACGTTGCCGGTGTTGACGTCCTGGGCAATGGCGGGCACGAGGCCCTGTTCGTTCAGCTTTACCTTCATAACAACGCTTCCCCGGTTTGAGTATTCCAGGTGATTGCCTTTCCCTTTATTAACGGAAGGCTTGGCGAGATTAAACTCGGGCTAGATGGTCTCGATCAGTCCTGGGAGTTCCGCCAGGGTGGAGACTCGAAAGGTGGGTGGCGGCAAATCATCGCGCAGGCCGCGATCGTTCCGGTCGATCCAGACGGCATTCAGGCCGACGGCTGAGGCCCCGTGCACATCTTCATAGTGGCGGTCTCCGACGTAGACAGCTTCACTGGGTGAAAGGGAGAGGCGGTCCAGCATCTCGAGGAACAGCTCCGGCTGCGGCTTGTAGCTGCGGGCCATTTCCGATGAGAGGACGGCCTCAAATTCAAGGTCCAGCAATTCAAGATTGGGTAGGAGAAAGCCGTCATCGGCGTTGGAAAGGACTGCAGTGCGATAGGAACGCTGGATTTCCGTCAGCGCCTGCTTCGTTTCCGGGAACGGTTCGCGACGGGAAAGGTCGGAGAAGAAACGCCTGGTCGCGGCATCCTCGTTTCCCGGAACTCCCAGATTCTCGAAGGCTATGCGAAAGCCTCCTGCCCAGGCGTCGAAGTAGGTCTGGAAGGGGAGGGACGGGTCGGTACGGCGCAGGCGGAACTGCTCCTCTGATTCGTGCCAGACCTGCCACAGCTGTTCCGCAGTGATGCCGAGCCCCTGCTCATCGATGATGGTCTTGAAACTCTGGCGCCACTGCCCACTGGGATCCTGCACCAGGGTCTGGTACATGTCGAAGATAACTGCCTTAATATCAGACACTGGCCACCTACAACGTGATAGTAGCGATCAAACTCCGGGGCGAACCGGGATTCCGCGCGCGTTCAGGTAGTCCTTGGCTTCGCCGATGGAGTATTCGCCGAAGTGGAAGATGCTGGCGGCGAGAACTGCGTCGGCTTCGCCTGCTTCGAGGGCCTCGTAGAGATGCTCTAGGTTTCCGGCGCCGCCACTGGCGATTACCGGTACCGGTGTGGCTTGGGACACGGCCCGGGTCAGTTCCAAGTCGTAACCTCTTTTCTGGCCGTCCTCGTCCATGCTGGTGAGGAGTATTTCCCCGGAGCCCAGCTCCACCGCGCGCATTGCCCACTTGACGGCATCGATTCCGGTGGGGGTCCGGCCGCCGCGGGTGAAGACCTCCCAACGTGAGTTGCCGTCCAGGGCCAGGCTCCGGTCGTCAGCAAGGGGGCCGTCCGGTCGCGGGATGCCGGGGTCCACCCTCTTGGCATCGATGGCGACGACGATGCACTGATTGCCGAACTGGAAGGCGCCCTCGGAGATGAGGGGAGGGTTGTTGACCGCAGCGGTGTTCAGCGAGACCTTGTCGGCTCCCGCCTTGAGCATTCTGCGGATGTCCTCCACGGTCCGGATGCCTCCGCCAACGGTCAGGGGGATGAAGACCTCTTCGGAGACACGCTGAACGACATCGACCATGGTGTCGCGGGAGTCCGAACTGGCGGTGATGTCGAGAAAGACCAGCTCATCGCCGCCCTCCCGGTCGTAAACGGAAGCGAGCTCGGCTGGGTCGCCGGCGTCCCTGAGTTCCACGAAGCTGATGCCCTTGACGACACGTCCGGCGTCGACGTCGAGGCAGGGGATTATACGCTTGGTCAGCACGTTGCTTCAGCCGCTCTCGGAGCCAGAAATAAGACCTCGAAGAGTATATCACCGGCGGCGCTTATCGGTGGGGTCGGGTCTTGCCCTTGGCGTAGGGCCGTTTTGGTGTGTCTTACGTCAGCTACGAAAGTCTTTTATATGTCTCAGTTTGTCTCATTTTTGGGTTGGGGGTTTCGAGGCAGGGCCCCGATTTCCGTTTTTGATGCACTTAGTGACGCGGGGTTTGGGTCCCCGCTTTCGCGGTGATGACGATTGGCTTTGCGGTGATGACGGTTGGGTGCTGAGGGCTGTTGGGTGTGATCCTCCTTCCGGTGTGGGTTGCGGTTGGGTTGTCGGGTTGGGGTCTGCTTAGTGTCAGAGGTATGGAAATCGCTGACATTCGCTGACATTTCCTGTCATTGGGTGGGTTATGGGGGTTTGGGTCCCCGCTTTCGCGGGGATGACGAAAGATCGCGGGGATGACGGTTGGGTGCGCGGTGATGGCGGTCGGGTGCCGAAAATTTCGCTATTCCCAGTCATTTCCGATCATTTCCGAGCGTTGAGTGGCGGCTCTGTGGTCCGGCGCAGGCGGAGGGCGAGCTTCTGGAGCATTTGGTGGGCCTCCTTGTTCGGGTTTGGGGTGGGTTACGGTCGTTTTGGGTGGCCCTGGGTGGCATCTGCCGGGGTTACGGGGGTTTGGGTCCCCGCTTTCGCGGGGATGACGAAAGATCGCGGGGATCAGGCGGTGCCGGGGATATTCCGTTCCAGGTTGTTCAGCCAAGGACCATTGGCGGACCAGGGGAGCAGGGTGGTGATGATTCCCCTTATTACAGGACGCCTATCATCGTCGATGCAACGCTGGAGGTATTTCTCGAAGGCCATATAGGTATGAAGTCGGAAGCCGGCGTCGGCCACTTTGCGGACGCAGGCGTAGGGGTCGGGTTTGGGCTGCTTGTTTGCAATGACCAGGTGCCAGAGCTCAGTGATTTCATTCGCGACGCGGCTGAGCCGGATGATGGCGAGTTCGGGGGCAAATTTGCGCTTAAGGGCCTCGACACCGTTCCTGATCTGGCGCAACGACATATGGCACGACGACATGGTTCAGCCTCCTGGTGGTTCCCGAAAATTTGGATAATCCGCTCATTTCCGATCGAACCCGATCATTTCCGATCATTTTTGCCTTTTGCCCTTGGGAGTTGCGCGCGACTCCGTGCTGGGATCCGGCCTGCGGCAGCGGGTTGTATTTCCATATATTCAGGCTAGAGATGTGTCATGAGGCTTGTAAAGGGGCAACTGTCAGCAATTTTGGGGACTGGCTTGCTCGGAGGCTTGGGGCCGTGGATTTCGGGACCGGCCCTTGCTCTTGTGGGTGTGACGGGGGTTTGGATTCCCGCTTTCGCGGGAAAGACGGTTGGGGGTGCGGGAATTACGATTTGGGATGGCGCCTGCGCCGGAGGGACGGACGGAGTAGATTTCGTCCCTTGCGCCTGCTTTTGTGGGTGTGACGGGGGTTTGGATTCCCGCTTTCGCGGGAAGGACGGAAAGATGCGGGAATAAGGACGGAAAGATGCGGGAATGACGACCTATGTGACCTTCGGCGTTTAAGACGCGATTGCCCTGCGGACGGAGTGCTGCGATTGGCGGTGGTTCGGCGGGTAGGATAGAATACCGGCGACTCTGAACAATGCAATTTCGATGCCGAGAGGAGGTCTGTTATGGCTCTGACATTGGCCGAGGCGAACCGAGCGGTGGAAGGGGCGGTAGCCGCTGCCACGGAGATGGGAATCAAGATTAACGTTGCAGTAGTTGACGCAGGCGGCCGCCTGCTGGCTTTCAATCGCATGGATGGCGCAATCTGGGGCGGCGCATACGGCTCGCAGGGCAAGGCCGTGGCCAGTGCCGCGTTCGGGCGCTCCAGCGGGGAACTGCAGGAGCGGGCCACCACTCCCATCATCTCAGGCATCCTGGCCGCCGAGGGCGGGCACGGTATTCCCAGCCAGGGCGGCCTGCCGATCATACGCAACGGGATGATCGAAGGGGCTGTCGGCGTGGGCGGAGGCACCAGCCAGCAGGACGAGGACTGCTCCGCTGCCGGTATCGCCAAGCTGTAATCAAGAAAGCGGTGTGACAGGTTATCAGCAAGGGGCGCACAACCGTGCGCCCCTACGTTTTTGCCGTGGCAAGGAGGGCGGTCACTGCCGCCGGGCTGCCGCTCCCTCCGGCGAGCTTCAACGCGCCAATCAGCACCCACGCGCCAACGGGCGGGAGCTGATGGAGGTTGGCGAGGTTTTCGAGGACGATGCGGGGCCGGGAGAGGACCAGCCTGCTGACGGCGAGGCTGCTGTCGATGCCCGGTTCCACGCCCGCCGTATCCGTCCCAAGGCCGGCAACGCCGCGCTCGCTGATCAACAGGGTTGCGGCGTCCAAGCCGAATCCGGGAAAGTGCAGAGTGCCATCGGCGTCCGTGCCAAGATAGGCATCGGGATCGTTCCAGTGCTGGTGCCAGCCGGAATGGAGCAGGACGAGGGAGTCCGGGGGTATTTTCCCGTGTCGCGACTCCCATTGCGCCAGAGCTTCGACGGTCAGGGCGTAGTCTTGATCGGAGCGGCAGCGGTCACGAACGTCGATGACCACGGCCGGTTTGAACAGTTCAGCGGCAGTGTATTGCTCCACGGTCCTTCCGTCCGGGTAATAACTGGCGGGTGCTGTCAGGTGTGTGCCGCCGTGTTCGCTCATCGAGAACCGGCGCAGGTAGTAGCCGTCTCGCTCGAATTCCGACCACGGCTTGAATTCCGTGGGCGGGTCGCCCGGCCAATGCGGCGCGTGAGGGGAGAGGTGGTGGCTCAAGTCCACCGTCCTGAAACGATTGAAGGCCCCGAATTGCTCGGGGCCTTCCTGCTGCGGTTGAGCTACTATTTTCTCAACTCCACCGGTGTACGAGATCCGTTGTTGCAACCTTCGCCGGGCTCGACTGCGCCTGCTAGGCCGACAGAGCCGAGGGGGAGAGCCAACCGGCATCGGCAACCTTCTGCCGAATGACGTCCCGGTCGATCCAACGCATGGCGGAACGAGGACAGTTTTGCAGCGAGACCGTCTCACGTCCGGGCCGAAGCCCCTGCACGGTACAGCCAGGTTCGGGCAATTCCACTTTGTTGATGACATAGCCGCGATAAAAGATTTTCATAGTCCGCCTCGAAAATTAGAAATATTGCTGTCCCGGGATTGTCCCGGTCGGCGGTAGACTCGCCGAAAGATTGATGACGCATATATGTTCTAATAAGTAGGCGGTGCCAGTCAACGGGCAACTGTCAGGAAAATTCAGTTCCGATAATCGCTTGGAGGTACCCGCTTCACCCAAACAGGCTACCCGGCGCAACGCCACTTGAGCCTATGATGACGTGGTACCGGTATATTCTCCAGCGTAGAGCAGGTTAATTTAGACCAGTTTCAGCGAGGAAGTCTGCCAAGGGACGAGATTCCTGGGTCGAAGCGGCCATGTCTCGCACCACCACTTCGCCCTTTTCGATCTCATCGTCTCCCAAGATCAGGGCGTAGGGGATGTTCAGGGCGTTGGCCTGGCGCATCTGGCCGCGCAGGCCGCGGGTGCCGCTGCTCAGGATGGCGCCGACACCGGTGCGCCTGAGGCGGACTGCGAGTTCCAGCGCCGCGGTGCGGGCGTTTTCGCCAACGTTTGCCACGAGGTAGCGCGGGGACGGTTCGTCGGGGACCGGAACGTCGCCCCGCTTGAGGTTAAGGGCGAGGCGTTCGATACCGGTGGCGAAGCCGATGCCCGGGGTGGGCCTTCCGCCGAGTTCGGTGATGAGGCCGTCGTAGCGGCCGCCGCCGACGATGGTGGACTGTCCGCCAACGTCGAGGGGCTGGATCTCGAAGACGGTGCGGGTGTAGTAGTCGAGGCCGCGCACCAACCGATGATCGACGACGTAAGGAAGGGCCATGGCGTCGAGGTAGCCGGACAGCTTTCCCCAGTGCTCGCGGCAATCGTCGCAGAGGTAGTCGGTGGACTGGGGCGCTTCGTCGCCGAGGGCATGGCAGGTCTCTACCTTGCAGTCGAGGAGGCGGAGGGGGTTGCGGCCCAGCCGGTCCTTGCAGTCATCGCAGAGGCGGTCGTGGTGGCCGGAGTAGTAGTCGCGCAGACGCTCGATATAGACGGGGCGACATTCACTGTCGCCGATGCTGTTGACCAAGAGCTGGACGTCGCGCAGGCCGAGGCGGCCCATGAGTTCCCAAGCGACCTCGATGACCTCGGCGTCGACGGAGGGGTCGGCGTCGCCGAGGGCTTCGACGCCGAACTGGTGGTGCTGGCGGAAGCGGCCGGCCTGGGGCCGCTCGTAGCGGAATACGGGGCAGAAGTAGTACATGCGCACGGGCTGGGGCAGGTTGTGCATGCCGTGCTCGAGGTAGGCGCGGCACACGGGCGCGGTGCCCTCGGGACGCAGGGTGACGCTGTCGCCGCCGCGGTCCTCGAAGGTGTACATCTCCTTTTCGACGATGTCGGTGCCCTCGCCCACGGAGCGGATGAACAGGTTGGAGTCTTCAAAGGCCGGGGTGTCGATGCGGCCGTAACCGAAGAGGCCGGCGACCTCGACCGCTTTCGACTCGATGTAGCGCCAGTATTTCTGCTCTTCGGGGAGGTGGTCGGCGGTGCCGCGGGGTGCTCTAAAGACCAAGATTTTTCTCCGTGGTGCAGGACGTGAATCAATTATAGGTTGGCGCCTGTCGGATTGAAAACACTCATGCGACAGCGCCGTCCTTCAGGGGCGCGAGGACGGCGTAGATGAAGTCGTTTATGGGAGTGGGGATGCGGGCTTCGGTACCCATCCGGACGACGTGCCGTTGAGGGCGTCGAGCTCGGTGGGGCGGCCGTTCTCGAAATCGGCGTGCATGGAGTTCTGGAAGTCGGGGAATCCCTTGATGAATTCGACCTGGCTCTCCACCAGACCCTCGGGCAGGTTGACGCCCCTGGCTCGGCCTACGGCGTCGACCTCCCGCATGGCCTCGGTGAAAAGCTCCAGACCTCTCGGGTCCTGAATGAATTCCCGGATGCGGGTGCGGGCGGCGCTAGTGATGCCGGCAAGGGAGCAGAGGACTATGAACTTGGACCAGATGACCTGGAGCGGGTCTGGGGAGAGTTCGGCGTCGATGCCTGCCGACCGGAGCGCGTTGCGGATGGACTCGGAGCGCGCGGACGTACGACCTCTCTCCTCGCCGAAAGAGAGCCGGGGAGTCGGGCCGATGCTGGCAATGACGCCGGGGGACTGGACGCTGGAGGCGGTCCAATAGGCGCCTGGAAGCGCGTGGCCCGGGCCCAGTGACTCACGAAGACGGGGGTGGCATTCCACTCCGTTCTGCAGGGTGAGGACGGCGGTGTCGGGGCCGACGAGGGGGCGGATGGCGGGGATGGCCGCGGCGTTGTGGTAGGTCTTGACGGTGAACAGGACGAGGTTGACGGGGCCGACGTCGCGGGCGTCGCTGGTGGCTGGAACGTTGACGGTGAACTCGGCTTCGTCCTGACGAAGGCGCAGGCCGCTGGAGCGGATGGCGTCGAGGTGGGCGCCACGGGCGATGAGGGTTACGTCGTTGCCGTTGCGGGCGAGCAGCGCGCCGAGGCAGCCGCCGACGCCGCCCGCTCCCATTACTGCGATGCGCATGGGTGGCCTATCCTATACCTGGCCTTCGTCTGCCAATTCTGCGAGGTCGGTCTGGGTCAGGCCGCCGATGGTGCAGAGGATTTCGGCGTTGTTTTCGCCCAGCAGCGGTGGCTGACGGTTGGGGGTGCCGGGTGTGCCCGCGAGGTGGATGGGTGTGTTGACGGTGCGGAAGATGCCGCCCATGTCGTTGCCGCCGTTGATGAACATGCCGCGCGATTCGAGGTGCGGGCAGTTGTCGAGGTCGGCCTGATCCTGGACCATGCCCATAGAGTAGCCGATTTCGATCAGTCGCTGGGTTACCTCGCCCTTGGGGCGCACCCGGGTCCACTCCTCTATGGCGGGCACGAAGTTGTTCATGTAGAACTCACCGCTGATGCCCTCGCCCAGGTAGCGCGAGTCATCGATCAAGTCCTCCCGGTCGATGAGGCGCCAGAGGTCTTTCCATTTCTCGGCGCCGCCCGCTCCGGCCAGCACGACATAACCGTCCTCGGCCTGAAGGCAGAGCTGGGCGCTGAGCATGTTGCCGCGTTCGCGACCTGCCACCTGCCCGGTCGCCTGGTAGAAGGGCATTGTGCTGGTCATGTGGGCGACCATGCAGTCGTACATGGACATGTCGAGGTATTGGCCCCTGCCGGTGCGGTGGCGGCTTTCGATGGCGAACATTATGGCCAAAGCTGTCCAGACTCCGGGCACGGAGTCGCCGATGTTGTCGCCGACCATCTGGGGGCCGCCCTCAGGAGTTCCCGTAACGGTCATCCAGCCGCCCATTCCCTGGACGCATGGGTTGTTGGCGGGCCAGTGGGAGTAGGGTCCCGGGGCTGGGCCCTCGGGATCGCCGTAACCGGTGAGGCTGGCGTAGACGAGACGCGGGTTGATCTCGCTGAGGCGGTCGTAGCCGAGACCGAGACGGCGCAGGGCACCGGGGCCCCAGTTGTCGAGCAGCACGTCGGACTCGGCGACCAAGCGCTCGAAGGCCTGCTTGCAACGGGGGTCGCGGAGGTCGATGGAGACGCTCTTCTTGTTGCGGTTCAGGCCGAGATAGCGGGCACTGACACGCTGGCCGTCGGGGCCATCGATGAAGGGGCCGTTGCTGCGCCCACGTTCGCCAGCGCCGGGTCGCTCGATCTTGATGACCTCGGCGCCCATGTCGCCGAGGATCATGGAACAGAAGGGGCCGGCGACGATGTGGGTGACGTCGAGAACCCGCAGCCCGTCGAGCGGGAGGGGGATTTCTTCGTTGGCGCTCAGGCCACGCGGGCCGCCAGGCTCGGCTGTCATTACTGGGCCTCCCCTTCGCTTGGAGTAACCGGTATCTGCAGGCCCAAGCCGTTGTCGATGAACCGCTTGGCGTTGCGGACGTAGTTGGCGGTGGGGTTCTGCAGCCTGGCCTCCTGGGCCGGGCTGAGGGGGCGGATCTGCCCGGGGACGCCGATGACAAGCGAGTGGGGCGGTACGTAGCCTCGAACGATGGCACCGGCGCCGATAAATACGAAGTCGCTGACGTCGGCATCCTCAAGCAGCACCGCGTTGACGCCGACGAGGACGTTGCTTCCCACCTTGCCGCCGTGGACGACCGCGCCGTGGGTCAGCAAGACGTTGTCGCCCAAATCTAGGTGATCATCGGTGTGCAGAACGCAGTTGTCCTGCAGTGAGCAGTTTTTGCCGATGATGATGTCGCCATAGTCAGCCCGGATCACACATCCGGGCCAGATGCTGGAGCCCTCGCCGATGGTGATGTCGCCCACAATGTAGGCTGCCTCACTGACGAAGACCGATGGGTCGATCTTGGGGAAATTGCCGTCTAGTCCGCGTATCAAGGGAACCTCCATGGCGGTAGCCGAACCGTGATCTGGAACGGGTACAAGGATACAGCGCGTTGGGCGGAGGTGCCACTGTCGCTAGCAGGATTGGCAGTCTGCGGAATTCAGGGGGTAGGCCATTTTGCCGGACCGTGGGCGCTGTCTTTTGAGCGTGTTGCCGCAGTGATCTGGGTTCCCGCCCCCT
>CASHTH010002714.1:0-19206 GCA_030341885.1 Geodia barretti | reverse complement strand
ACACCTCCACTGAACCTATCCCTGCACACGACACTGCCTGCATACACGCATACAGTGAAAACAGCAGAACTTTGTTCAAAAGAGAGTCACACACACACATTTTTTGTAGCAGAACATTCTCTTCTAACATGAACGACTTTAAACGGCAATTGAAGCAAGCCCACAGAGTCATATGAATTGCACGAATTTTTCATTATTATGCATGATCACTGTTCAGTTAGATATGTTAGAATAGAGGCACAAAACCGCTGAAATTTTGTTTGCCAGCCAAGAAAATGTGTGTTATATAGTTACATAAATACATACATCAAGCTACTGAAAAAGTGAAAAATTTGATGGTCCCCAAGAGTTCTTATTAACCAGCGAAAAACGAAAAGTGAGCTAAGTTTGTTTAGAGCAGCGATCAATGCTCGTCATTAATGCACTAAACCTGCTGACCTTACAGTCCCCAGTCTGGGGAGGAACTTGGCACTGAAAATTTGGACTGGTGACTTGTGTGAAATGAGTGACACGTCTACAGCAAAACCAATGGCACAAAAGTGTCAGTGTGGCATCTACACCTTGAAAGCACTGAAACTGCAAAACCCTCAGTATGAAAGGAACTGGCATACACATAACTTTGGGGATAAGGTAACGTATGTGCACCTTAAGCAGGGATGTGGACGGCCAGTAACTTAGGAGAGCTATACTGTAGATTAGACCCGTTAAATCATTCAACCTTACATCAGAAAATCCTAGTTACTTTACTTTTTAGTGCGAAACCACCTGATGAGAGAGCTCGAGAGGTACTGCACATGCACACCGCAGTGGTATAATCATGTCCACCGTGGGTTGATTCATGTGACCAAAGCTAACGCATCCCTACATGCTTAGTGTGTAAGAGGACAGACTGTATGTACCAGATCCCGTGGCCATGTCATAGATATTGATGTGGCAGTCCACAGATCCTGATATCACCTGGTCCCAGTCTCATGTCCAGGACACAGAGTTAACCTGGCACATCGTACAAAACAGCTACATTACAGCTCACATACATCATACCACATGTGTCTAATTGTGCATTAACATACCACCTTTGTAGGACACGTCTGTGCGACAATAAATATTTAAGATCACCACTATAGCGAACTGACAGCTCACATACCCGCAGCTGTGCAATTAAAAAGTTGTATATAGAAATGTTGACTTGTGTAGGAATGTTCTAGAAAATTCTCGTACAGATATGCTGCCACTAAACTCACACATCCATTCTGTCGCCTCCAGTACTCTAGTATTTGTCAGGCTCTTCACCAGATCCACAGAATCTGCAGAACAACGGTGTACGGTTCACCACTGCTTGCACTACCAGAGCTGAGCAGGAAGGTGTGCAGCTATTGTATATACCTATACCTCTGACGGCTCGAGAGAAGACGTTACGGGTGGAGAAGACCTTGCTGTCGCTGGCTTACACAAACGAGTGAGAGACTCCATCACTTGTTCCTACCCGGCCCGCGAGCACAGCCGACACACACGTTTTTAGTTTAATATTTCTCTTTCGCTCAATTGAGGTATAATATATATACGGTAGTTCTAAGTGCGCTTATTTTATAGGCGCGCTATGTTGGATCATGATGCATGATGCTGGTTGAAGTGTGCAAAGTGATTCCCTCCTGCTTTGAAGCTGAAACTAATGACAGCCCAGTCTCAGTTCTTGCCAATGGATCCTCCTTTCTGTTTTTGATCATATCTGAGAAAGTGGTAAAGTATCTTTTTTACAATGCAGCCGATTTGTTTTGTTGTTACCTGCCCTAACTGCACCTCAGGTCTCAGTGAAGTTTTATGACACTGCTGCTGTGCTTCATGTGAGCCCCCAGCAGCTGCTAGCACTCTGCTGCCTCAGCAATGGGAATATTTCTGCCCTTTCCCTAAAACTGTAAGCTACGTATGCATATTTCTTGCGAATAGAATCTGTATGTATGTATGTACCTAATCTTTACAGTGCGATTTCCAGGGTTCCAACAGAAGTCCAAAGTGCTGATATTCTCTCGTCCCTGTTTGGAGAGACTTGTGACAACATATCAGCTCCAGCACAAGCTGTTGATGGCCGCGATGTCTCAGTTAGTTTGTTCCTTTTCCCTGTTTGTCAGTGGAGCATCTGTTCTGCCTTTGTCTGTAATGACAAGCTCATTGTCTCTGCAAGGAAGGAGAATTGCTCTGTTCTCAATGTCTATGCGTCTTCTTCCGTTACCCTGTTTGGTGAACATAAGCTTCCCGTGTTTTCCAATGGCGTACTCTTTCAACATGAGATAGGGTCTTGCAGTGTGCCTTCTAAGGGGCTCTTATCTACAACTATAGCCTACAGGCCTGTTTTATCTCTTCTCCGCTCCCAGTCTTCTGTGAAGAGTGACAGTTCAACATTGAGTATTGCCTCGTCTGCCTCGGACGTTTTCTTCCGTCAGCTTTTTGGTTTCGATTGTCTCTAGCTCGGTCAATTGTCGCCGTCGTTGGGACCCAAAGTGGTGCAGTTTTTATTTCTCGACACACGTGGTTATTGCACCCCTTCTTCTGGTGAATCAGGTGCCTCTTTATCCAATAATACCTTGTGTAACCTGGGCCAACCTTAGTTGCCATTCACCCCCTGTGTTTGCCTACGCATCCTGAACATCAGCAAAGTGAAGACTCATCAGCCAATTCCTTGCTTGTTGTTGGAAGGTTAGGGAGTTGGCGCTTTGACTGAGGCAGAGAAAGGGAGAGAGGCTCCTTTGGTGGCCGAGTTCAGTGTTACCGGACCAATTCTCTCTCCTCTTTCCTTGTGGAACGGCATAGCTTTGTCTACAGTAACACGATGGAATATACCGCATTTGCCTCGAGCCTTCTTGCCTTTTAAAGTCATTGGATTTAGATGCAGTTCTCTACTCTGTTGTGGTCCCTAGGTCACAGTTCAATTCCTCCATGTCCTGTTTCTGCAACATGTATGTCATTTATCACAGGGCCTCCCCACCAACTGTCAATGAGCTTGCAGTGCTACAGCCATCAGTGTTGACGGCAAGCTGCTTAGGTTTCAGCTTGAGTCATGCAAAGACACGGTGAAGGTGATGAAAAGACTAGACATTGGTAGAGAGATGAGAGAGAACATGGACTCCATCAATAGACTGGCCAAAGAAATCTCACGGCTCAAAGTCAACTGAAACTTGTCGACTCTGCACTGATGGAGTTAAATCAGGCTCTGTCAGTACTGCACTCAGTCCAGTCTTCCGATGGTCAGTCTTCTCTTGCACTGTGTCTCCAGTGCAGATAGGGTTGGCGTCTGCCACTTAGCACTGGGTGTGAGGTGGAACTCGGCTATACTGGCCTGGACAGGCTACAGAGAGGTGGGCACTCTTGATAACTACCCAGTGTACCTCTAGTACTCAGAGCAGGTTTACTACTCTATCATTGGCTGGTTTGGCACCCAACTGACATCCTCAAACACAGAGTCAGTTGGATCTTGAAACTGGAATGCCAGCTACCTTTTCTGTCGCTGTCGCTGTTTTGTTATAGCCCGAACTCACCTCCATCGATACTAACCCAACTTAGTCTTTATAGCACCCCCAGAAAATCATCCTTCCGTCTGTTAGAGGCAGTGGAGTTGCGTTCCCACTGGCTTATGCTGTCTTTGATGCTCTTGGACTTCACCCAACCATGTTCACCTAAACTCATACACCGACGTTTGCTTCAAATGTACCCCACACTCCTCAACAGGGCCATTCCTTTGAAATGATTCTCCCAAACCCAAATCAAAGAGCAGAGGTGTCCTCAGACTCTGTCTGCCTGTTCACAGCTGCAGAGGCGTTTTGGATGCGCTTCGTTCTTCCAATAACATCACTGAATCTCTTCCACTGGCACAATGGACCTTTTCATAAATACATGCTGCACCTATGGCGGCTCAATTGTTTCATTTGAGATCAATAGCACGGATGAAAGCTGTCTGTTGAAAATTACGAACACGGATCTGTCAGAAGTATGGTAGAAATCATGAGTTTGATTTGCTGCAGATGCAGGTAGAGAAGTTTCCCTTTCCAGCTGAAGTAGCAACTTCCTTACAGGTATATCTACTGCTAACATGTAGTTGTATCTCACTGATTTTTCCTCTCCACTCTATGACAGTGAAATCCAGGGAAATGGCAGCAGTTGCAGGAAACTATCAGAGTTATTACTGTCATCTCCAGCTCCTGCAAAATGGCACAACATTGGGACCCGACTCAAACTGGGGGTCTTTGATCTCGATTGCATCAATTCTGAGCCAGGGTTTGGTCTGGATGACAAGTTCAATCTCATGATCAAGACCAGGTTGAAGAGGATGGAGCCATGCACCTGGAGAGATCTCTACGATGCTCTTAACCATCCTACTGTTGATATGCCCAGTGTTGCCAACAAACTCACAGCGAAGTTACCAATTGGTGTGTATAGATAATTCTTATTCGTGTGTTTTACATTAATAGTTATTCGTCATGCAGTTGTGGCGCTACCCGCAGAGCAAAGGGCAGCAGGTGTGGCTACAACCTCATCTATTAGTGGAGGAGTCCAAGGTTCAATACAACAGTACACACAGCATAGTAACTTGGAATGTATTGTTGGGGAGCAAACAAGAGAGCCACAAGTGATGTGGCGTAATTATCAAGAGAGTAATAGCTATGATGACAGTGTGTGGGTGAATCTACACACAAAAATTTGGGGTTTTCCCCTTCCTTGTGACTTGTGGCTCCTTATGAAAACAGTCAATGTGTGATCCATTGGCCAGTGTATAATTGCGCAATATGTTTGAGTGTATAATTATTATTATTATACCTACAAATAATGAATGGATACTGCACAGCTGCATATAGGTTTACCCCATAATTTTGACATTCCGTAAGTTTTACATTGATAAACGGAAGGTTCTTGTACGTGCCAGGTTTACAATTTTTCGTTTGAGCCTAAGAATCAATTCTTTCGTACTACTAGATAAAGAAATCACCGAGACGAGAGAAAAGATTGATCAGTTGCAGAGAGAATACATCGATATCTCCGTTTGTGCTGCTGAAGAATTTAGCAATAGTGTTGCAGTTAAAAAGTTACGCTACTCCCTCCTCTGTCTTCCATCTAATCTCAAAAAGGAGCATAGAAGGTTTGTTACTAAAGTGAAAGCCGAAATAAAACAAGCTGAATCAGCTGAGGATATAATTGATGTTATTGGCGAACATTATGACTATCTCCACTACACTCTGTTAAAGTATGTTGTTGATCTCTACGGCAGCGATGATCTAAAGAAAATGATGGAAAAGTACGAGAATAAGATGAAAGCATTTAGTTTGATTGTAGATTAGTGTAGACAGTAGAGTAAATCGAGTTCTTTCTCGACTCAGAACATACATCAATCAAGACACTACTTTGTTGGTTGCCAGTCACTTGCCTGTACTTCAATATAGCTTGTTAGGGAAGTCGAGCCCCACCCACTGTCTAAGTAGTACATGCACCTGGCAGCTTGCATTCTATGAGGTAGCAGTATGGCTTAGTAGCTGTGTACCCTCTACAGCTCTGGTAGCTTTGTTTGCGGAAAAAGTTGCCCAAAAAATATTGTGTCCATTGAATGCGACTAATTGGTGTGGTTTGAGGTCTTACCCTATTGGAAAACTGTAGGTCAGTTTAATGTATATTTCGAGTGAGCCTGTGTTTTATGGTTATATGGGAATTCCTACATAGAGTGTTTACTGACACTCTTGA
Source organism: Geodia barretti (assembly GCA_030341885.1). Lineage (NCBI taxonomy): Eukaryota > Metazoa > Porifera > Demospongiae > Tetractinellida > Geodiidae > Geodia > Geodia barretti. The sequence continues at coordinate 13,485 of CASHTH010002714.1, read as the reverse complement.
TAATCACATACTCTGTTTGTCATGTCAGAATGGGCAGAGTTCACTGATGTATGCATCTCAGAATGGACATGTGGAGGTGGTGGACAAGTTATTACAACATGGAGCCACAGTAGACCTGCAAAATGAGGTATATGTACATACTAAATGCAAGCAAACGCGTGTGCAAAACGTAATCTCAGAACAGTGAGGTGAAGGGAACGTGCATACTTCATACTATGAGCTCTCTGAAAAAGTCTGTCGTCTAGGTTGGATGCGCGATCAGCAATACAGCAGATTGCATTCCGTTTTATCAGTTACATATACCTGTAGCATCCATCATTTTCAAAATAGCATAGAAACATGTGGCTTCATTGCTTGAGAAGCCAGCCCCAATATCTTTCATTTTACCTGAAAATGCCCATGGTATATAGCTCCGCTCACCACAGCTTTACATATGTACTATATTGGTGACGATTAGGATCATTATCTATGGTTTGTCAGTCTGTTACCACGTTTTCTGCCACCACACGCAACGGGACAACAAAAGAGTGATACCAAAAGGTTTAGCGCTACACTGGCTTGATTTTTGTTTAGTGAATTTCGTAAAAATACTGCGTTCTGGCGTAGAAACCAAGTTTATCATGGATACTGAATCAAAATTGTTTTTTGCCAAATTCATTACCTACTACTCTGTGTCTCACCTCAGAATGGGTGGAGTTCACTGATGGCTGCATCTTGGAATGGACATATGGAGGTGGTGGATAAGTTATTACAACATGGAGCCACAGTAGATCTTCAATATAAGGTATGTATCAATTGCAAAACGCTATTGAGTAAATGTAAGTGACCACATGAGAAAGGTTAATCATGTCTACTCAATGCAAAAGTACAATTTCAGCGTCAGGTTTAGCATGGCATGATATGTATTCATGTTAGTATAATACTCTCTATAAAACTACCTAGATGATAAATGACTCAGATTGGCTAATCGTGCATGGATACTGAATCAAAACCATTTTTTGCCAAATTCATTGCCTACTACTCTGTCAGAATGGGTGGAGTTCACTGATGGCTGCATCTCAGAAAGGACATGTGGAGGTGGTGGACAAGTTATTACAACACGAAGCCACAGTAGACCTCCAAAAAGAGGTACACACACTATATGTACATACGCAATGCAAGCAAAGATGTGTGCAAAACGTAATCTCAGAACAGTGAGGTGAAGGGAACATGCATACTTCATTCTATGAGCTCTCTCAAAGAGTCTGTCGTCTAGGTCAGGTGCGCGATAAGCAATACAGCAGATTGCATTCTGTTTTATCAGTTACATATATACATGTAGCATCCATCATTTTCAAAATATCATAGAAACATATGGCTTTATTGCTTGAGAAGCCAGCCCCAATGTCTCTTTTTTTTACCCGAAAATGCCCATGGTATATAGCTATGCTCATGACGATTAGGATCATTATCTATGGTTTGTCCGTCTGTTACCACGTTTTCTGCCACCACACGCAACGGGACAATAAAAGAGTGATACCAAAAGGTTTAGCGCTACACTGGCTTGATTTTTGTTTAGTGAATTTCGTAAAAGTACTGCGTTCGGCGTAGAAACCAAGTTTATCATGGATACTGAATCAAAATTGTTTTTTGCCAAATTCATTACCTACTACTCTGTGTGTCACGTCAGAATGGGTGGAGTTCACTGATGGCTGCATCTAGGAATGGACATGTGGATGTGGTGGATAAGTTATTACAACATGGAGCCACAGTAGATCTTCAATATAAGGTATGTATCAATTGCAAAACACTATTGAATAAATGTAACTGACCACATGAGAAAGGTTAATCATGTCTACTCAATGCAAAAGTACAATTTCAGCGTCAGGTTTAGCATGGCATGATATGTATTCATGTTAGTATAATACTCTCTATAAAACCACCTAGATGATAAATGACTCAGATTGGCTAATCATGGATACTGAATCAAAACCATTTTTTTGCCAAATTCATTGCCTACTACTCTGTCAGAATGGGTGGAGTTCACTGATGGCTGCATCTCAGATTGGACATGTGGAGGTTGTGGACAAGTTATTACAACATGGAGCCACAGTAGACCTGCAAACAGAGGTACACACACTATATGTACATACGCAATGCAAGCAAACGTGTGTGCAAAACGTAATCTCAGAACAGTGAGGTAAAGGGAACATGCATACTTCATTGAGTTCTCTGAAAAAGTCTGTCGTCTAGGTCAGGTGCACGATCAGCAACACAGCAGATTGCATTCTGTTTTATCAGTTACATATATACATGTAGCATCCATCAATTTCAAAATAATAGAAACATATGGCTTTATTGCTTGTGAAGCCAGCCCCAATGTCTTTTTTTACCCGAAATGCCCATGGTATATAGCTTCGCTCACCACAGCTTTACATATGCACTATATTGGTGACGATTAGGATCATTATCTATGGTTTGTCCGTCTGTTACTACGTTTTCTGCCACCACGCGCAACGGGACAACAAAAGAGTGATACCAAAAGGTTCAGCGTTGCACCGACTTAATTTTATGTTTAGTGAATTTCGTAAAAGTACTACGTTCCAGACTTATGGCGTAGAAACCAACTGAAAGTACGATTCAGACTACTCCGTGTGTCATGTCAGAATGGGTGGAGTTCACTGATGGCTGCATCTCGGAACGGACATGTGGAGGTGGTGGATAAGTTATTACAACATGGAGCCACAGTTGATCTTCAATGTAAGGTAATGAGCACATTTCTTTCACTGATTACCTTGTAGTTGGGTGGCTGCCAATACAATTCTATTGTGAATTTGAAGCATATTTAAAAAAAAGTTTCTCGTTTATTCACAAGTTACATTACTTTTCTATGTGCTAGGATGGGTGGAGTTCGCTGATTTTGGCATCTTACGAAGGACATGTCAAAGTTGTGGAAAAGTTGCTGGAGCATGGAGCAAAACTAGAGAACATTATTTAATAAAGTATGTGTAGCTATACTGTACATCCCATTGGTGGTGTTAGCTACGGTCCAACCCCGACAGTTATGAATGGTAGATGCAACTATGATTTTATTACTACAGTATCAGGACTCGGCACTAATAATGGCCTGTTATAACAACGACTTGACCACGACTTCAGTCCTTCTCAGAGCTGGTGCCTACCCAAATAGCTGCAACAAGGTATTGCCTCTATCAGTCCCTATGTTTTGCCAGCTTGTTCATACTATTCCTCCCAGTTTGGACAGACTCCACTACTGTTGGCTGTAAGAAAGTACAATGTAGCAATGGTCAAGGAATTGATAGGGGCAGGAGTTGATGTTAACAAAATGGAGCAGGTATTAATTTTATGTTGGTTGAGTTGTAGGATTAACCCTCACCTCCATATAAGGTTACCTCAGAACTTACCTTACCTCTGAAGGAACCTCTGAACAAGGGAAAACATGGGGCCAATGACTTTTTAGAGAGAGGTCGTCCCTATCTCAGAGGTCAAATAAAACACTGAAGTATTAGCATGGAGTTGAAACAAGTGTCCTTGGTAGTGTAGTTATTTTAGAGAGGTTTTCCCTATCTTGGAGGGTCCCTTATCAGAAGTTCCACTGTAGTTGTTTGGTCTGTCATTTGCCATGTTTTCTGCTACCATTTTCTACATATGACTTCAATAGTACATTTCCTTTTTCTTCATAGGAAGGACTTTCTGCTTTGATGATGTGTTGTGATGATGGAAATTCAGAGATGGCAAAACTTCTACTTGATTATCAGGCTAATCCTGACCTCCAGCAATCAGTAAAGTTCCTAATATTGTTGATATTGATTGATAATTATTATGACAAGCCTATTATGTAACTCAGGAAACTGGATACACAGCTCTGATGTTTGCCTGCAAGGGAGGTCATCTGGATACAGTAATAGGTCTCATGGAACACGGAGCTGATGCAAAGATTAGGAATGTGGTATGTCACACAGCCTTCTATATACCTAATGTAGTTTAACCATGGGTTAAACGAGGTTAATGGGGAGGGTAGTGCTTTTGGGGTGCGCAGGGTGCACCCTCTGCGCGTGCGCAACCGTCAACTCTTATTGCAGGCAGCAGCAGCATTACGCCGCATTCGGCGCTGGCTCACCTGCAACACACAGCGACAGGCTCTGCAGGTTTTCTGGTACCAAGCTTTCTTCTCGCCATCGGCCCACGTCGAAAGTCGACTTCCGCAAGACAAGCCACCGTCACGGTACGACGGAATGTCCAGCAGCAGCCCCCCGTCGGCTGCAGCAACAACCGCCGCCCCGACCGCAGCGGCGGCGGGTCCCTCTGCATCAACAGCGACTCCTGATCCTTGCGCTGGTGGCAGCGCGGACAGTGGAGCCACGCTAGACCCAGCCATCGTGGAGGCGCTCCGGGCCGCGATTCAGCAGGAGGTGAGGGCCGCGTTCGTGTTCCCTTCCGGCTCCCCGACGACAGGACCCCCAGCCGCCAGTGCGTCCGGAGCATCACCCGCAGTGACTGCACCGACATCAGGTGAGTTAATCGCTATTTGTTGGGTGGCGGCACCACCTTGACAAGCTGATATGATACGAGCGCGTGCTTCGCAGCCCGCAGCGCGGGCCAGGCCAGCACCCAGCCGCTAAGACAGGGACAAGAGCGTCCTGCGCTGCCTTAAGCAAGGCCGAAGCCAGCATCAGCTCCAGCAAACCACCCGACAGGGCATGGCAGCGGCAGCTACAGGTGGTCCGTCAGGCGATTGCATTGTGTATTGTCGGTGCCCATTATCGGCCTCGCACCCACTTGTGGGTTGACCCTCCCCACTACAGGTCCCACATCAACACCTCTAGGCTCCATCCCAGTATATATATACCTGCATCGCTGGCAGCGCTGCCACTGTTCTTCCTTGGCCATTCTGTCTCTGGCAGAGCAGCTGCAGCCACAGCTACTACAACTATGGCAACCGCCCCAGCTATCGCAGCTCTGCTTCCAACTGCCAAGCCACCTGGAGAAGGCGCAGTAGTGCTATCGTCAGCCCTGCCTCCAATCGGAGCCAAGCTAGTACAAAAGATCAGGTCACAGCAATATGTGGCAATGAAAGAGCTACTCTCTGACAACATGGCACTACATAGCCAGCTCGAGGACCTACCATCTCAGACAGCATTGACCGCCCGTCCCCACCGTCTGCGGGAGATTGAGTCCCCACTGTCCTGCGTCTTTTGCTTTCTGGCATACGTAGCCATACGCACGAATGACAAGGAAACCAGAGACATGCTCACCTACGCTCGGCTAGTCATACGGGAGGCCCAGTTCCATGGTGGGGCTGGCTGGCTGGAGTATGACAAATGGTTTCGCCAACAACAAGCAGCCCTGTTTGGCAAACACCCATGGAATGAGCTAAATGCTAGTCTGCATGCAGCCACCCTCATGTCCCTCCGCTCGGGAGAGAGAAAGCTGTGCAAGCTCTGCAGAGCGCCCGATCACGCCGAGGCCCAATGCGCACTCGCATCCCTTCAGTTCCAGCAGTGGCACAATCCCCAGCCCGCGCCATCCCACTCGGCGTCTCCGCAAGCAGCAGGGAGACGTGTGGCCAGACCCGAGACGCTGGAGCGCATTTGCTCATCATGGAACAAGGGGCGCTGTGCCTTCCCAGGCACATGTAGGTTCCGACATGTGTGTGCCACTTGCAGGCGCAAAGGCCATCGGGCGAAAGACTGCGAGGAAACACCTGCCGACTCATTGTACAAGACGTCAGGGCAGACCCAACCTGCAGACAAGGCCAACCCAGAGAACCTCCGACACCGAGGTCTCAAGACGCGGACATGCAGTTATGCACTGGGCACCACTGCCACAGTTTCTCATTTATTCATGTTAGCTTATTATGGTGCATTTGTGTTGTGTTGTCTGACAAGGCATTGAATATCGGGTATTCGCCCGACACAGGGATTGGCAATGTGGTGGATGGCAAGTACCTATACATACAAGACCTCCTCAAGCTAGAGGCGACGGCAACAGGCCTGGGCCCAGGCATATTTAGACCGGCTACGCCACTGCGGCAGCCAGCATGGCAGAGGGCGCTATCGACCCACCCTGACCAGGCATTTAGCCGGTACATACTTCAGGGCATCACCAATGGATTTCACATTGGAGCAGACAGGGCCACGCAGTTCAGGCCTAATCTAAGCAACATGCCGTCAGTCCAGCAGCAGCCACAGCTGGTAGAGGCCCACCTCAGGACAGAGGCGGAAGCCGGACGCCTCCTGGGCCCCCTGCCACTACACCTGGCCAGGCTCGTCCAGACCAGCCCAATCGGGCTTATCCCTAAGCCACGCCAGCCAGGAAAGTGGAGGCTGATTGTCGACCTGTCCTCGCCCGTGGGGAACAGTGTCAATGAGGCCATCTCACCCGATGTATGTCATATGCAGTATGCGTCAGTGCTTGACGCTGCTCGGATCATTCGGCAGATGGGGGCGGGCTCTCAACTAGCAAAGCTGGACCTCCACAACGCCTACCGCATGGTGCCTGTCCACCCAGATGACCACCCTCTGCTGGGCATGCGCTGGGGCCAGGATGTGTTTATCGACACAGCACTGCCATTTGGTCTGAGGTCAGCCCCCAAGATCTTCGCTGCGCTGGCTGACGCGTTGGCCTGGATACTCCATGCTAGATGGGTCACAATCCAGCTGCATTACCTGGACGATTTTCTGCTGATAGGGCCGCCAAACTCCCCAGCAGCCGCACTAGCTCTGCAGAAGACTCTGGAGACATGTCAGGAGTTAGGGGTGCCAGTAGCTACACACAAGACAGAGGGCCCAAGCTGCCAGCTGACTTTCCTGGGTATCCACATGGATACAGTCAAGATGGAACTGAGCCTACTGCCAGACAAACTTGCACGCATCTCGGAAATGGTGCGGGAGTGGAGTGCAAAAAAGTGGCCTCAAAAAAACAATTGCAGTCCCTCATAGGCACCCTCAGCCACGCGGCTACAGTGGTTGTCCCCGGCCGCACTTTCCTCAGGCGCATGATTGACACAATGAGGATTCCAAAGCGTCAGCACCATCATGTACGTCTCAACCGAGAGTTTCAATCCGACATCCACTGGTGGGCGTGTTTCTTGCCGTTATGGAATGGGAAGACAATCCTTCCCCCACAGCAGGTCTCTCACGCATTCTGGTCAGATGCCTCAGGGTCTTGGGGCTGCGGCGCACTCAGTCACACTCTTCACTGGTTCCAGGTGCAGTGGCCAGAGTCATGGCGGCAGTGCCACATCGCTGCAAAAGAGATGGTGCCTGTGGTGATTGCAGTGGCAGTGTGGGGACGTCCCTGGAGCTCCTCCGCAGTGCAAGTATTCTCAGACAACATGGCAGTTGTATGCGCAATTTCCTCAGGGTCAGCACGGGACCCTCTCCTTATGCACTTCCTGCCATGTCTGCATTTCTTCTGTGCCCACTTCCAAATAATACTTCGAGCCCAACACATAGCGGGGGTACTCAACACCGCAGCTGATGCATTGTCAAGAGATAAGCGCAATGTCTTTCTCTCATGCTTCCCTCAGGCACCAACCGAACCATCTCAGGTGCCGTGGTCTCTGCTGAACATGCTGCTCCACAACCAACCCGACTGGACATCTTCCAGCTGGAGGACTCTGTTTCTGAGTACCTTGCAAGATCACTAACCCCAGCAACTCTGCGGACATATGGTTCGGGGCAACGTCGCTACCTCGCCTTTTGCACGGCAGCAAACCTCCCACCTATGCCAATCACAGAACACACGCTTTGCACTTTTGCTGCTCACCTAGCCAAGGATGGGCTATCCCATCAGACTATAAAATCGTATCTGTCGGCTATCCGGCACTACCACATCCTCGCAGGCCAGGGTGACCCCTTTGCAGGAGATCCCTTCCCGCTGCTGCAGTACGTTCTTAGGGGTATTAAACGCTCACCTAGGCATGCTGCTCAGCAACGACGCCTGCCCATTACGCCAGCAATCATGCGTACCCTGAAAGATCAGTGGGCCCCCGCAGCCGTAAGGGATCAGGACTTTGTGATGCTATGGGCCGCATGCTGCTTGGGATTCTTTGGTTTTATGAGGGCAGGAGAGTTCTCGGTGACTCAGGCAGGCGACTTCGACCCGGCGAATTCCCTGTGTCTAGGGGACTTGGCAGTGGATAATCACCAGACCCCTTCGATAGTGAAAGTGCAGCTGAAACAAAGCAAGACTGACCCCTTCCGCAAAGGTGTAGCTATATTCCTTGGCAGAACGCAGGCAGACTTATGTCCAGTGTCAGCCATTTTGGCATATGTAGCGGTTCGCCCAGCAGTTGCGGGTCCCCTCTTCGTGTTCAAGGACGGGTCATTTTTGACACGCGAGAGGTTAGTCTCCTGCATCCGGAGAGCTCTAAGTGCGGCAGGTATCGACACAAGGGGCTACTCTGGACACAGTTTCAGGATAGGTGCTGCCACCACAGCTGCGCTAGCAGGCATCGAGGACTCTACCATTAAAATGCTGGGCAGGTGGGAGTCATCGGCCTATCAGCGATACCTCCGCACTCCAAGAGAGACCCTAGCTGCCGTCTCAGCCAGACTGGTCACATGATTGCTAGCAAGTGTTTCTGTCGTCATCTCAGGTGTCTGTACCATCTGATTAATGGAATTTTGTGTTTGGGGGGAGGGTTATTATTTGGGCTGGATGGCATGGTTGTTTGTGATCAACTCAACCACAAAATTGAATTATTGCAGCTTACCAAAAACAGTGGTAATATGTATGCCTTCATCCAGGCCACATGCATAAACCCATACCCTCACAGTGTAGATTGTGTGCAGGGTCGTTATTCTCAATGTGTGATACAGTAGAAGTAGCATGGATTAGTAGTACAGTAAGTGTGCCAGCTAGGTTACTTTGTGACCCGACTAACATTAAGTCGTGATTTTGATGTTGGCTGTGGAATACATAACTTTTGTTTCCTGACATCATGTGTATGGCCATTGAATGGATTCTCCGGTATAAGGTATTGCCGGGGTGCATTTTGTGTACAGTAAACAACAGTGGTTACAAACAAAAGGTAGGACTGTGCACATTGTTTATCAATGTTGTACTTCTGAGCTTTATCTCAGTATGAACAGGAACTCCATGTTGTGTGGGGGCGGGTGGTTGGGGGAGCACAACATCAAGAGCGAGGGGAGTGGCAAAGTGGCTGGCTGCCCAAGGGGAACACAACAATCATTCGTACAGGAGTAGACACGGCGCATTGCCCCGTACATCGAGTGCAGCATCGAAAGTTGGTGTCCCATGAGCGGAACCCCCTGGGGGGGGGGTTTGACCGCAGCGCGTTAATCTAGTGGTTTTACAGCGTTTAGGGGAGGCATTGCTATGTTGCAATGGAGTAGTTTTGCCGCGGCGTGACGCGCACTTCACCCTAGCATATGCTTGTCCCCCGTCTCCTCGCTGGGTTGGGACGTAATTATGAGTTTGAGGCTAAGAACCATGGCGTTGTAGAATGCGGGCAGATTTCCAGCAACAAAGAGGAACACCTGCAGTTCAAATCCGACGTAGCCCCCCAAACTGCCAGGAAACCGCTTTCCTAAAATCCATGCTAACATTGCACGAGGCCTAACCGCTGGATCATCTTTTACCGGCCTCGTAAGTGAATGCCAGATAGTCTGGCCATCATGCGCACACCCCTTGATTAATGCCTAATTACGCATACGAAGAGCCTTGGTATCGAACTCCATGCTTTGGTATGTGTACAGGTGTGGTGGACTTGCTGGTAGAGGACTTAGAGGCTAGGGTCCTGGACAGTGGGGAAATAAAGCCAGAAGCAGCAGCAGACTGCCAGTGCTGGCCCCGCTCTGGTTCAGAAGGGAAAATGTGGGTGTGTGTCCAGTTGGTAAGTTATTATGTGACCTACAGTACGTGTTAAAAAAACACAATTTGTATGTGTAGGGTAGAGGAGGTAGTGTGAGGTAGTTGAAGGTATGCAGGAAACAGTGCACAGCAAATTTCATTTGACTTGTGTAAAATCGCTTAAGGTTAGGAAACTCTGGGCATGCCTACATCGTTTTTTATAACCAGCGTTTTAATACGCATTCGCGGAATTAACGCGTATATACGCGTGCCGTTTTGTTCGCGTGTTTATACCTAGTGTAGGCGCGCAGACGAAGCCCAGATTCGGTCTTCGTGTGTTAGAAAGCCAAGTGTCATCTTAGAGCCGCAGGGGAGGGCCACATTGCCAGACATAGCTTTTCTACGTGTAGTTAGAAGTGTGGTAGGGTGTGGAAACGTTCGAAACATTCAGTAGGCATAGCTGTGGGCATATCAGGGCAGGTCTTGCAGTAGTAGATGGGCCGAAGCTTTCTTCCTGCAGCATGATAAACTACGCACTGACGCTGTGAGCGTTGGTCAATGAGGTGCAGCCTTTCCGGTCCCGTCTCAACAGCATGTGCGCGTTTTCGTGGGCGTCCCAAAGGATGTGGGGGAGCTGTCGCGATGTGTGCTGATGCCATAGACGAAAGGCAATGTGAGATATCGTGTTTTCGTAGCAGTAGTTCGGTGTAGAGAGGTAGCTGTTGACTATTTCCGTTCAAAGAGCCAGAAGACAACCTTTCGCCACCACTTGACTGTTTTCTCACAAAGCTGTAGACAGCGTACTGGTCAGCGATGTCTACACCATTCATGTGGTGATTGTAGGAGTCTACTGGATCAAGTATAAAGAACGGCACCGCGTACTAAATCAAAGGGGTGTGGTCATACGTGACTCTGGCGCTATCGCGCGACGCATAATGTAATGTTAGCGTCGTACGAAGGGAGCTGCGTGTTAGGAGCAGCTGGTTCACAAAATATAGTACATAAGAAGTTGAGAAAAGCGCTCCATGGACAGTAGATGAGATCTAAATACTTACTGCAGTCAAAACAGCAGCGATACGGGAGCGTGTGTGAGAGAAAATACACTATTGCGATGTAGTGTGATCTCATAGTGTGTATTCTGCGGTGCACAGCACAGTCAAGTATAAAGAATGGCACCGCGTACTAAATGAAAGGGGTGTGGTCATACTGACTTGGCGCTATGCGCGACTCATACGTAATCGTAATCGTAATCGTGTTAGCGTCGTTGAAAAACAAGAGGCAAAAAACAGAAGCAGAAAAACGAAGGGAATCTGCAGTGTTCCGCAACATAGATGGCAAGGCAACGCTGCGTAGGTTTTAGCGGGAGATTTGAGCGGACAAGGACTTCAGCTAGCTAGCCTCCGTCAGCATAAAGCCTGCCGAGTGTATCTGTGGCAAGATGGTACTGTCACTGATACACTTTGGAGAGATTAGTCCTTTGGACGGGTCGATGGAATAATTGATTTCATGTGCAGACATGGCCTACTTGCACGTATGCTGATGCCAGAGTACACAGCATATGTTTTACATAAAATAATATATAAAATGTAACTCAGATGCTCTGTGAGAATGCAAGAGCGTCCGAGAAATGACGTCACAGATGGCAGGTCTTGGTGGTGCCCACAATGTAAGGGAGGAAATCAATACGTCATGGCAGTTTCTTCGCCAAGTCGCGGCTTCCACTGAAGAAGTGGCTTCTTTTGATGCACTTTTGGTTTCGCCAGTTCTCTGTAACCACTGCTGCACTTGATGTCTATCAGTGGTTTCGGGACAGTGTGCACAACTACCCTCCTCAACACTCCGATAGTGCTTGGGGAAATGGTGCTATAGTAGAATAGATGAATCCCTATTTCGCCATAAACCAAAGGTGAGTTGTTATTTTTGGCATATACTTGAGCAATGTCATTTGGCATTTGCAGCACCATCGTGGACGTCCTCCTCACCATCAAATATGGGTATTTGGAATGGTGGATACATCCGAAGAACCAGGTCTGGGTATATGGAGGTTGTTCCATCGCGTGATGCCAACACTCTTCTCCCCATTATCCAAGCCCATACAGCCCCAGGAACAACCATACACTCCGATCAGTGGCGAGCATACAGCAATGTCATTACTCTTCCAGCAGTGCATGGTCATGGTGTGGTCATCACTCTCTACATTTTGTGGACCTGTAACAGGGGTCCACACTCAGACGGTGGAGATTATTGGAACATGTAAAGACTAAGCTAAAAAGGATGAAAGGTGGTCCATGGAAATCCATTACCCAGTCATTTTGGATGAATTTATGTGGAGGGAGAGGTTCGGGAAGACAGGAAATGATGCCCTTCAAAATATCATGGCCAATATAGCTACACCAGTACCCCTTTTGACCACAAAGCCCACTCACCTCATCATTATAATCCCTTGAATTGGCAGTTTTTCACGTTGATTATATCTTGCACAGCTCGCTTTTTCATCGCCGTCACCAAACTATGCTATAGTACGTCCCACGATTACGTTATGCGTCGTGCGATAGCGCCAGAGTCACGTATGACCACACCTTTCCAAGTTCCAAAGTTCATGTTATGAGCCCAGAGGATACAACGATATGCATACAGAAAATATAAGCATATATAATGACGTGACATGAGAAGAGATTAGAGAGAATTGGAGAAGGGTAGTGGCAATCGTGAGGATGTTTTCGTGAAAACCTCCTTCAATGGTTTTCCAGAACTCCCGCGACAGATATGTCACTGTTGCAGTGGTCTGAGCTCACGTGCTCGAAGTACGAAGTGCTCTGGTGGATGATGTTGTTGCAGATGGGACATTCTCGCTTCCAAACCTGTCTGCACATTACACTCAGTAGCATGTTGAGTTAAACGAGTTCCACGAACTCCGTGATCTAGGGCGATGTCCCATAGCTTGCACCATGAGGAGGCATTCGAGGGTCCGCAATGTGCTTAGTCGACTGGTGACACTTGGCCATCTCTAGCACAATTTCCCAGTCCCTTGAGATCAGAGCTTCTTTTGCTTCTTGCAGTACTAATTGAGCATTTCCAGGGTCATTAAGGCATGTGCCGCGAGATGTTGACCAAACTCACTTTTCAAGTAGCTGACATTGCTCGACCAGACTGATGTTACTGACATCCTCAGAGCAAGTGTACGGAAACACGAGAGCTGAGGTTGTCGCTGTATATTGGAGAAGCTTCACTAGAAATTACTTCTTAGAAGGATGCAAACTCCATTCTTGGCCATGCAAGCAATGTACAGCCAAGTATGAGTAACTTTGGGTAGTCGTAAAAGCGTCTACCGCTCCGTGCCTGCAACTTCTCCACAGTAGTTATAATGATTCGTGATATCCATTTCACAGCCGTAGAGGAGTAATCGCATCAAAAGTAAGAAGAGGCTACGCCCAGAAGTGGGTTTAGCACCCGGTAGCACCGAGAGAACCCAGGGCAAAGAAAGCCCTACGAGCTTGGCTGATATTCTCTTCAATTGATTGCACTGGTGTGAATTTGGTATGCCACCAGTATCCACGCATTAGCTGCTGGCTGAGTAGAGATAGCTGGTCCAGTCGTTGGATTTCTTCAATCTGAAGCACCGGCAGAGAACTTGATTGTTTTCTTTCTGTTGCATTCAGCTTCAAA
>CASHTH010002713.1:0-71897 GCA_030341885.1 Geodia barretti | reverse complement strand
ATATTTGATTAAACATTTGCTTTTACTTCCCTTGGTATATTTTCAGGGTGCGCACATGATGAGATGCTATTGACAACTAGCCTAATGGTGCGTTTTAATGGTGAATTATTATGTGTACCCTACTTCAGAAGTGAACCACAGATTGTGTGTGTCTTACAAGGTCTTGCATCTGGTTATCTCTCTGCATCTGGTGAGCAACAGGGTACCTGCTTGTTACCATATTAGGAAATGATCAGCTGTGGCTGGTTGGTTGCAACTTAATTAACCCCTCCTTTTTCTCAAACTGGCTTCTGATAAGCTTATGTAAACCAGCTTGGCCTTATCCTGGCATTGCTGGCTCTCTCTATAGTTTACTGCACTTCACCTAATTACCCTCGGCGCGCATGCGCAGCGAGGGTTACTGTAGTTGGGTCTGTCTCTGCGTGTCTGTCTGTCAGTCTGTCTGTTACTCTCATCTCACTTCTCGAGTGTTCTTTCGTCTCACAAAGGATACCACCTACTGAACGGGCAATGAAGGTCAGAACTTTCGAACCGTTTTCCCTGAAACTGCTCCGTTGCAAAGCTAGAGCGCTTCCACATTGTATGGCTAATGCCGGTAGTCGCCATTTTATCGCTGGCGGATAATGCGCATGCGCTTATATTTAGCAAAGGACCGGGTCCGCTTGCTCTTTCTATCTTGAAGGCATAAGAAGTCACAACGATTGGCGTGTATCGACTCTCGCGTGCTATTTACTACTGTAGCTGGCCCGTGTCAGACTCTCTCTGCGAGCTACTTCGCCGAGGGTTTGCACTTTAGTGCTTTTCATTCTCTCTTACTCCATGTTGGTCATATTAAACACTGTCCAGTTGATGTCATGGTGTAAGACTCATGCAACATCAGACTTGTCCACTTCACCTTTCCTGGCAAACCCCTTGTATTGGTTGAGCCTGGTCGCCACATGTAGGTTTAGCCTTATAACAATGCCAGACTTTTTGTCTATGTGCAAGGTGTGATGTCTAATTGTGCTACTCTTCTGATATGGTCTGAATATGTACGTGGAGTCTCCCTGTGAAGACCCAACCTTTTCTCTGCAGGTATAAGGCTGCTCCTGAGATGGCGCTGAAACTTTTCTTTACCTCTGTTGCTCTAACAGTGTAATTCACTGAAGTCCCTAGGCACAGTGAACAGTCGTTGAGTCACTAGAGTCACTGGACAATGACTTGGTCATCTAGTGAGCCACCACAGCAACAACTGCAACCTGGTGCATGTTTACTCACAGTTGTTGCTGTTCTTTTATCCCCTTACCCCTACTACCATGTGTTTACCCAGGAAACAACTAGAAATAGCACAATGTTTCTAACTTTATCATTACACTCTTTCTCTCCTAACCAGAGCAGATCATAAATAATTTAAGTGATGAGTTACTGGATTCTGTTTAACACACACAAAATGGTAATAGGAAGAGCCAGGCACAAACCTACCGTTTGTGTGTCTAGTAATAATAGAGTGGGGCCAGCTGATGAGTCCTCCCACTATAAACATGAGGGACGAAAACCATCTCTGGGGGATAACCCCTGGAGATTGTTCCTGGCTTTCTCTTGTTTTTGGGGTATACAGCATTAGTGCATAGCTGATTCGAATCGACCAATCAGATTTGTTAGTACGAGGTTCAGCATTATTCTCTTCTTTGTGCTATAGTTCTGACATTATCATGTACTCTAACATTATTGTGTTTATGCCACGCCATTGTGTCTGGCATGCAATGCATTACATTGGTGTGATCTGCCTTATGTCACCTTATAACAGGTTCATTTTTAATTCTTTTATTAGTAGTCCTATGGTGGCTCTAAAATATTCCCCTTTATGTATGTTTGGGGATCAGATAAATTTTAAAAAAATGAACGCAGTTATACGTACACATAAATCGTAAATGAAGCAATAATAAACCCGTTGTTATCCCGTCACATTGGGTGTAGTCTCAGAAAACGTGGTAACAGACAAACGGACTGACAGACAGACAAACACACACTCACAAACCACGTAACTCTTGCTGCGCATGCACGTCATGAAGTGTGTATATATACTTCATATCCAAATTGTTCACATTACAGCATGTCGTTCACATTACAGCATGTCGTTCACATTACAGCATGTCGTTCACATTACAGCATGTAGGTTAGTCAATGACTTTGTGTCTTTTCGGTCTACTTTCTAAGCTTTACTTGACTTGCCATCTCCTTGCCCGTCTTTTTCACGGCCTCTTTTCCGTTTGTGGCTCCTGCAAACTCCTGTAGTCCAGGTCTACATCTCAAGCCAGAATCCTGCTCACCTCACACTGACAATGCCAGGCTCCCCACTGGCCAAAGACTCCGCCCACTCCTCCTCGACTCCACCCACTACATAGCAGGAGAGGTCCATCTCCTGCAACTCTGCTCTCCTCTGTTCTGTTTCGTCTCAAACTCATCTGCAGCCTCTCTCTGTCAGACACACACAGTGAGGGCCTGGCTACACGGACTACACTCCCAACCAGCTCTCTGCCGAGACCAACAGCAACTGGTTTCATGTCTCCTCTGTCAGCAGCAGCTGGTGGTAGTGTCTCCTCCACCGCAGCCTCTGACAGTGAGTTGAACACCTGAACAAACTTGCGGATTACTCTGTTGAACAGGCCAAGAACTTGGCTGGCCGGAAGATCCAGTTCCTTCTGTAATGGACATTGTAACCTCTGAATGACATAAAAAAATGCCTTTTTTATTGTCCTTTAAATGCAGGCATTGTTTTAATATTATTATACTTCTTTATTTATGTGACGGGCACTGCATGGGCACTGCTATGTACTGTAATGTTCTTCGTCATTCTATACAAATATGCGCCAAATATTGAAATATTGAACAGCTCACTTGCCGAAAATCTGTGGCCTAGTATGTACACATGTAAATGATGTGACCCGCACGGCCGTAGGCACTGCAGCACTGTTATGTGTACGTGATTCTAAATACACGTGCAACATGGAACATTAAACTGCTGGCTTTGCTCGCCAAAAATGTGCTGCATTCCTGTACGTAGTTGACATGTAGAAGTGTCCCTCACTCTGTGGTAGGGCTAGGGCTAGGGGTGGAACACACTAACGTATTAGTATAGCATGTAGGTGTGGGAGGGTCTGAGTCAACTGTATACACAAAGGTTAGGTTGGATACCTGGAGATCATCCACTGTCTTGTGCTGCAGTCCAAGTCCAAGGAGTATTGCCTGTAAACAAAGAAACTAAAGATCTTGAAAAGCCATCATTCTCTCCAGACTTACACTTTGTGCTGCTGAGAGGTGAAGGACACTCTCACTGAACTGGATCTGAGCCACTGAGGGAGAGAGTTAATAGAGGCGATGATAAAATATGGAGGATCACTGACACGCTGGCAGGAGGTCAGTAATGAGGTGGTGGTCAGCCATGTTCCGAGAGTACAGCTCCAGTCTCTTGAGGTCGTGAGGGGAAAACAGAGTCTCCATTTTCTCCAGACTCAGCTCTCCTGCTGGGCAGTTGTGGATGAGGGGGAGAGAGCAAACAGTTATAATATGTGACCCGCCCCCAGAAAAGGCTCACTTCCACGCAAAAATTCACACGCTGCATAATAATTATACAAAGAACATCTTCGCAGCTGCTTCATTCAAGCGCTATATGTGATATTGCGCACAGACGCAAATACACAAATACTTACACGGGGCACTGCAGGTGCTACATACGAATGGTAAATCAACTTTGCACCAACGCAAAAAGAAGTCCCTTAGGCTACGGTTTTCAGCTGTGTCAATTTGTACATGTGCCAAAACCACCAAGTGTTTAGCTATGTATATGTGCATAGGGAGATATTATTCTGCGCGGAAATGCACCTTTTCCCAGAGCAGGTCACATACATACCTTTTCCACTGGAGGGAGATCTAGACAGTGTGAGAGCCAGGGCTGGGGGAAACTTCCTGAACTGGTAGGACAGTAAGGCTAGGAACCTCTTCCTGAAGTCTGCAGAGAGAAAGGAGAGAGGGTGAAAGCAAGTAGTTTGTGGGTCATATAATACCAGTGTTGTATTCAGTAAGCCACATGTGTTCAGCAGTGAAAGGTCTCAGCATGATACAGCTGTGCTCTCCTGTCAGGTCATTCTAGCAGATATCAGAGAAGGTGGAGAGTACACAGTGAGAGAAGCCACAACTCACTGGTGTCTGTCTGAGGTACACTGGAACATAGCCAAGTCGACTCCAAAACCTGCAGAACCCTCGCAACTATAAAGCTCAAGGTGAAAGGCAGGAAGGGACGGACCTGTATAACTGCAGAGTTAGACCATACGACACTCCAATGTAGTCCAGAGTCTCAGGGGGCCGGTCTTCAAGACGACAGAGGAGAGGAGGGAGGTTAGTTCGTGGAGCTATCGTCTCTTTCAGAAGACTAACTTCCACCTGTACATTAAAAGAGGTGAGAGAGGAGATAGAGGGTGCCTTACTGGTGGGCAATACCTCAGTGGTGGTCGAGGCAGTGGCAGACTCCACTGCTGGGGCCTCAGCCAAGGGAGCAAGTTTCCCAGAGAAGTAGTCATGGAGGAGAGACAGAGCTCGAGAGCCGTATCCCATCCCCTGTAGAGCACACAGTTACTCACTGCTGGTAGGGGGGGCCATGTCTGTTACCTGGAGGTCAGGATGGACTGCTATTCTCACAACTCTGGCCCCGGACAAAGCGGCAAAGTTACTGTCAGCAAACTGCTGTGATACGGTCCAGGGGATTAGGTCACCCGACGCTCGCTTGCCTCGCGACAGACTCTTCATAACTGAACGTCGACTTATCCCTCCTTCAAGACACACCTGAGACCAGAGAAAGACGACAGGGATAATGTGGAGGTTACATCGGGTATACCTGTAGTACGCAGAGGATGTCAGGAAGGGAGGTGGAGGAGGGAAGAACTGGGGGCACCAGAGCAAAGACCTGGTGAGCAGGTGCGTCTGAGAGGAGTTGGATGTCGTTTGGAGTGTTCTTGTAGTGAGAAGAGACGTAGAGTGACATGAGGCGATGCAGGAATACTTCGCTGGCTTTGTGGTGGGAGAACAGAGTGTCTCTGTTCACGTGGTAACTGATGAGAGTTGAAAGACAATGAAATGACTGTGGTTGGTAGTTGTTCTCAAAACTTACAGTCAAAGTACTGCCACTGCTTATAGGGCCAAATAATTACTAGTACATGTGTTAATGAAACATGTACACAGTGCTAAGGAAATGAAAAGCACTGAAGTGCAAACCCTCGGCAAACTGCGCATGCGCGGTATATTAGTATGCGCGGTCTCCCGCTAGTATATAGCTCGCGGAGAGTCTGACAAGGGCTAGCTAGATTAGCATGCGAGAGTCGATACACGCCCTTCATGTGACTTCTTGTGCCTTCAAAATACACAGAGCAAGAAGACCCGGTCCTGTGCTAAATATAAGCGCATGCGCATTTTCCGCAGCGATAAAAATGGCCGACTACGCATTAGCCGTACAACGGTGGAAGCGCTCTAACTTTGCAATGGAGCGTTTTCAGAGAAAACCGTTCGAAATTTCTGACCTTCATTGCCCGTTCGGTAGGTGGTATCCTTTGTGAGACGAAAGAACACTCGAGAAGTGAGATGAAGAGTAACAGACAGACAGACAGACAAACCCAACTACTGTAACCCTCGCTGCGCATGCGCGCCAAGGGTTAAAAATGGAGTCTTGCAGGAAAGAAACAGTGGCAAGAGTAGCTCTACTGTAAGTACAGCAAGGAAAAGAAACTTCGCGATATTAATGGTATTAAGCTGCCTGAACATTTTGTAGGTATCATGGAACAGGAAAAAAAGTTTCCAGGCATACAGTACGGCATATGACTTACAGTTCACAATCGGCAGGAGACGGACAGCCAGCCACAGTCCTGGAAATCTTGGCTGAGTCCAGACACAGCAGGTCATACAGCCACCTCTCCACACCGTCACCTGCCGAGTACCTGACTGGCTCCTCTAGCTCCACCTCCTTTAGGACACGCCCACCTCCCCCGCCAACTCCACTCCCCTGCCGCAGCTGGCTGATAAGCTTTAGGGACAGGGACCTCCCCGTTCCCTCGTACCTGGGTCAATTCTCAGACTCATTCCCATTCCACACGTCACAAGTAAACTCACCCGTTGACGGTGGACGCCATGAACACCAGATATGGACCAATCAGATTGCGGACGAGGGGGAGAGGAATAGCAGCTGCTTCGTCAATGCAGAGGAGCTCTGCCTGGCCCAACTTGTGGCAGTCGGAGGGGTGGATGTACTGACAGAGAGAGACATATTCCCTTGTACTGGTTTCATTTGGAATGCTCTTACTTGTACAGTCTGTCTGTGCTCGTGGAAAACGTTCACTCTGACGACGGCTTTGTTGAAGTTGGGGTTAGTGGACTGCACCGCCTCGTAGTCCTGGAGACAGACACGTAACGTCAGACACAATCACTCCCTCCCCCTCACCTGGTGTTCTGTATAGTGGAGGCAGTCAAATCCTCTGAACACAAACTGAAACACAGTCCTCAAGTTCTCGGGTGAAGGTGAAGTAAGGAAAATGTTTGAGTAGCCAAAGGCAACCGCTGCTGCTATCGACAGTCCCAGTGCAGCCGATTTACCCCTCCCCCTGGCTGCTGTCACGGCAACAGTTGATCTAAGTGTCTGTTCCGAGAGGGCCTCAACAAGCACCAACAGAGCTTTGGCCTGTGGTGTGAGGGGGAAGAGAGTGAGGGGTAAGGGGGGAGGGGGGAGGGAAGACCTGGTCCAGAGTGAGGCAGGAGGAGAGGAGAGGTCCAACAGGTTGAGTATCTGCCATTGACTGCTGTAGAGCACTCAGTTCTCTCTGCGAGGGAGAATTCTCTCCCTACACACAAACATAGGACAGGTACACAGTGCATGTATAACACCCCATTCTGAAATCGTGCTTGCATGTGTCAACAATGTGGCCAACAAAGGCAAAGCACAACACGCTGCCCTGGGTGGGATTCCAACCCTAGACAAGCACTCCACACGCTGGGCATTGCAGCAGGTAGGGCTTCAATCCACAACGCATGACAACACAATACAAATGCATGTTTGCATTTTGACAGTGTTTATACGTATATAAAGTATGTATGACGTGACGAATGCTACCGGAGGTCACATATGGCCAGCCGATATGAGAGTAGTGAGCATCTAAAAGATCTGTACCTGACTAGAGGGAGTAGATGCAGAGAGAGAGAGGGAGTGGGAGGAGATTGGTAAGACATTGAGGTGGTCGTCAATGACAACACAGCTCGGACAATCAGCAAGAGAAAGAAGAAACCTACAACATTTGGTGACACGACTTGAACTTTGGAAGAAAGACGCGCTCACCGCTCGTTGAATCTTCCGACTACATCTTGATGACTCTCAGTCCTGAATCTGGCATGAACATCCATTGTCATGGTGACCAACTGCTGTAGGGAGGTCAAAGTACGGAGTAGGATGAGGACAAGCCCTCCCCCCTCCACAGTTTCCACAGTCCTGGCAAGCAGGTTGGGAGTCAGCGCCTCGAAATCCTGTATCCAGAAATACTGTCACTGGTTCCCATGGTAGCAAATCAGTATTACCTGCAGCACACACATCCCAAAGGTGTTACCAAGGATCTTGTGCGTCTCAGAGTAATAGCAGTAACGGATGTCAGTGGAGGAGATGAACAGATCGAACGGATCGTCCTCCCGCACGTCCATCGCGCCGCTCTTGATCCTTTTCTGAAGCAGTTTCATTCTCTTCTTCCTGTGGCTATAGAGACAAACAGAATATCCCTCGTTAGCAGCAGCCACCCCCTCACACCTGCTGAAACCAAGCTCCTTCTTGTAGCACCACAGTACGGAGGGTCGCGCCTTCACCGAGGCCTTGGACAACATGTGGTGCAGCAGAACGACCTGATCACGTGACTTCTCTCCCACCACGACCACCAGACTCCTCCGCCGACCTGCCACGCCATTCTCGATCAGCACACGAATACGATTGTCCACCTTCTTCCGAGGCATCTTTGCAGCATGCAGCGTTTCTAGAGGTCAAATGTTCCACGAGAGTTCACTTGCATACTCTCGTTCACGTATCCGTAACTTTCCGTACACTCTTATCGCGTATCTGCACCATTACCGTTTCAAAAGCGGAATACTTTCGTGCACCTCCGTATATTGCTAGGGCGGCTAGCAGTTGAAAAAGTGGGTGAAGGAGGGAGAGGCAAACGCAGCGTTTGCGCAACCTCCATCGGCTGAAGATCGTGCAAAAACGCGACAAACGACTTGGTTTGAGTGGAGGGAAAGACTTGACGACCGATTCTCAGGTTTCCTACACGCTACCGCTCGCCCGCGCCTTTCCTCTGCTACTGCAGTCGGAGAGCCGCCAGAGCTGAGCCTAGCGAGAGCAGTCAGCATGGAAGGTATGTATCTTGCCAGCTATGTGGTAGTAAACAAGCGATAAATATATAATTGCCGGAATAATGATAATTATGTGCCGTTTATTATGCGCTGGTTCAGCTGAGCAGAAGGTATGGTATAGTTATGATTTCCATTTTTCTGTGTTGAGAAGGGAAGAGGGAAGGCTAGTGGAAAAGGAGGACTAGGGCAGTAAGAAACACTGGGTACAATACCACGCAGTTTGGGAGGCAGGTTTGAGTACAATCGAAGTTCAGCTCCCACACCTGCTGACCATAGGCAACATAAAATTGTGACTGTGAGCAGCGGTGTTTAGGAGAAGTGTTAGCGGACACTTGAGAATTTCAACATGGAAATTCTGCCGCCAGTAATGATGATGATGATGATGATGATGATGTGCTCTGGACCTCAGACTCAACAGTTTTCTGTCTGTGTTTCTCTGCAGAGATACGAAGCTGGTGGGAGGTTCCTTGCGTCTCTCACTTCTGCAAGATCTTCAGCAAACCATTCAAACTGCCCGAGTTTGAGATAGAGGTGTGTGTTCCACCAGAGTAGGTCTGGTGGTAGATTACTCTAAATGTACATTAATATTCAGCCCACCACTACATGTAGTACTCCCTTTCTCTGGACACAGGAGTTGGAAGATGCACTACTGCTGGACATGAACCCAGACCCGTCTTCTCTTCTTGTTCAACTCTTCGTCATCTTCCTCAATGGCATAGTCGACAGAGATATAACGTGAGTATACACCACACTAACCTGACTACTACGTACATTCCAGGCCACCACAGGCCTTATTTTAGCAAAGGGGAGCATATGTCATTCAAAAAAGATTCGAAGGAGGTACATATGAGACATCCCCTCCCACTCCAGAGAGGAGAACTGGCAGAGTTTTCTAAAGCTCCATGTGCGGTGGAGATGTGACTTTCTACATGAGAAGTGGGATCCATTCCAGAGCAAGGGCTGTGACTACGGTAGTCTCGGTGCACGGGAGAAAGTAGAGCTGCTTCACAAACTCTGCCACTGGAGACTGGAGCTCGACGATGTCGGCGACCTCGTTAGAGTTAGTGGGTGTGACAGTGGGTGTGGCTTCATTATCAGGTTGTTGTGTATCCCAGGGTTACGACGGGCCGTCTCTAAGACTGTTACCTCTGGGTAGAGACGGAGACGGATTTCTGTACTGGTTCTTTTACGGGACGCGGCTGTATCGCGAGGCTCCGTCCAGGAGGGCTGTGAGGAAGAAGAAGACTGACGATCACTCGGAGACGGGCCGTGGGCGAGGGAAAGCCACGCCCTCTGGTGAGCTCCATTACAGAGTGACATTGTTATTCTAGTGTCCATTCTTACCGTGAGCATTGCTTTTGGTTATCTTCCATTGTCCTCTCTGTCTGCAGGTCGTAAGAAGGCGGTCCCTACACCCCAGAGAAAGGGGGCGGGATCAAGAGCTGGCAGGGGTCAGAGTACAAGAAGAACTCCCTCTACTAGAGGCAAAGGACGCAGAGCAGCTGCGAAAGAAGGTATTAAGCAACTGTGCTCTGACACTGAAACTGTAGAACCAAGGTTCAATTCCGGCTTCAGTGCTTTTTTATTTACCTTTGCTACATACAATGTACATATAAGAGGGTGGACCATGTTCTGTTGAATATCTCAATGGGCCTGAAAGTTGGGTTGGCACATTCCACTAATCTTCATGTGTACAGTGTAGTACTCTGTAGTAG
The DNA here is from genome assembly GCA_030341885.1 of Geodia barretti. Taxonomy (NCBI): domain Eukaryota; kingdom Metazoa; phylum Porifera; class Demospongiae; order Tetractinellida; family Geodiidae; genus Geodia; species Geodia barretti. The sequence continues at coordinate 61,776 of CASHTH010002713.1, read as the reverse complement.
ATTCTGGAAACCTTGTGTTTGCAATCAATCCTTGTTACTTCATTTAAGACAAGGTTTTTATATGATCATGGGTTACTCAATGTATAGAAAACAGGTTATGATCATGGGTTACGAGTTCAGAACAATGAAAAATGCTGACCAGCAGATTTCGTACACGACTTCTTCAGTGTAGCCACCAGAACCTTTTCCGATGGCTCTTGGTACATTCTAGACTATCATGTACATCTCGTTCTGTTCTCCACAGAGTCGAGTGATGGTGAAGAATCTCAGATTGAAGGTCAAAGTTGCAGAAGACCTCAGAACAGACGTAATGTTCCTCGTTGCGAACAGCTGGCTGGTGGCGATGATGAAGGGTACGAGGGAAGTGGGGAGGAGGGGGGAGGGAAGAGAGGGAGGAAGAGAGCAAGAGGTGCAGCACCAGCTGAGAGTCCTGGGGAAAATGAGTGTAAGGATGATCTCAGTGGGAATAAAACTCCTTCGGCTGCCCCGGTAACGTCACCGGTGAAGGAAAATGAAGAGAAGATGGAGACTGAAGCGAAAGAAGGAGAGGGAGAGGGAGAGGGAGAGGGAGGGGAGAGGGAGAGGGAGAGGGGACGAGAGATGAAGAAATGGAGGTTTCTGAATCAGTTCTTGCTGCAAACACAAACAACAACAGTAACAAGCGAAGTGGAGATGAGGAGGGAGGAAGTGGGGGAGAAGGTGAGGAGGGGAACAGAAGGCGGAGTCTCAGAACTCGCAACAGAAGTAGTCGAAAGGTGTGTCATCTCATTTCTTGTGACTACATATTTTATATGTTGCATTACATATGTGAGCAAACGTTCATGTATATGTACAATGTTGCAATTAATGAGTTTTTGGTGGGTGTGGTTTCAGATGACAGAGCAGGAGAAGGAGCCAAGTCCAGCAGAGTGTGTGGGGGAAGGAGTGGAGAGTGAGGAGAAGGGAGAGGAGGAGGAGAGTGAGGACGACGCCATTGACTGGCAGCCAGCGTCAGGTCGCGGCAGAGGAAGGGGGAAATCTCAGTACGTCACTTGTATCATTAGTGGGTCTTTATAAAATGGCTCTTACATGTTGTAGTACACAATATTCTTAATATAGCCCACCTCTACACAAGTTTGTGTTATCCTCAGTGCATATAACAGAATCCCTTGCTGCCTACTAATGCATTGCCTTCTAGTACTACACTCTCTGTTGTTTCAGATCTGTCAGAGGGAGAAGAAGAAAGGCAGAGGCAAGTGAGGCAGAGAGTGAGGAGGAAGTGGAGGAAGAGGAGAAGGAAGGAAAAGAAGAGAAAGACACAGGAGAGAAGAAAAGGTTAGTTGAGTTTGGAGGTTGTCGGTCAGCACACACTCCCTCCCTCTGCAGAGAAAAATGGCAGATAGTGTGCAGTACAGAGGAGGAGTGGGATGAGTTGGTGGCCTCTCTATCAACTGTCAGAGCTCCTTCAGTCAAGAAACTGTACAGAGCTCTTGAGGTGAGGCTAACAGACCACTGTTCTAGTATTACAATATCAGGTGACACATGTACAGTACATGTGTAGTACACATCTGTATGGGTGTACACTCGCAGTGTATGCAGATATGTGCCTCTTTTGAGGAAGTCACTATAAAGACTAAATCAGCGTTTACGCGGTGCCACGTTGGTGCGATCAGCTTGTGCATACGTTAAGAAGTTTGGCCAATGTTCGGAAGTTGGCATTACTAAGAGTTGACATACCTGCAGAACCGCAATACAGTCGCTGTTGATGGTCTCCTCCCCTCAGGAACTGCTGCCTGATGTCCAGTACCTGTTTCGAGAGAGAGAGAAGGAACTGAAGAGGAAGATGATAGCTGAACTGCCACGAAGGACTTCCGACAGAATTGCCCTCAAGGCACAGCGAGAGGAGGAAGTGAGAGAAGATAGCCACGCCCCTGTGGTGTTTTAGCCCCGCCCCCTGCAGGAGAGGCTGGATGCGCAGCTGCGAGAGAGACAGAGAGAGGTCCTGCGAAAGGAGAGAGAGGAGGAGAAGAGGAGGAAAGAGGATGAGGCCGAGGAGAAACGACAGAAGCGGAGAGATGAGGCCATTCTTCGCAGGAAAGGTGAGTAATTATCAACACACCATCTGACCTCTGACCCTTGACATCAGCCCGAGAGGAGGAGCAGATGAAGGTGCGGGAGGAAGAGGAGAAGAACTGGCAGCAGGCAATGAGTGGGGAGTTGTCTGGACCCCGCAAGTGAGTCACACTCCACCTGTACATGAGTCCATACATTTTCACTCTGCCAATTATGTGTTCCATTGGCTCTTTGACATATCCCTTATGAATAATTAATGAGGTGTAATGTAGCTAAGAATCGAGCCTTGCATCTTCTGTATAGCACTTTGGCCATTGGGCCACACAATCACTAAAAAAAAAAGAAAAACACTGAAGTGCAAACCCTCGGCGTACTGTGACGCGCACGCGTAAGTAAACGCATGCGCCGTACTACTAATTGCTGGGCTGGGTTTAGTTTTAGCTGTTACCCGTGGTCTCTTGCCAGCTCGCGCAGAGTCTGACGCGGGCTAACTACACTACTAGATAGCATGCGAGAGGCGATACACGCCCTGCGTTGCATCTTCTGGTGCCTCCGAGGTACGCAGAGCATGCGGATCGATCATGCCGTAGTAAGCCGTTGTGTATTTGCATATTGGCTTTTTCGCGCTCTAGCTTTGCAACGGAGCGTTTTCAGCGAAAACCACACATATTTTCTGACCTTCATTGCCCGTTCAGTAGGTGGTATCCTTTGTGAGACGAACGAACACTCGAGAAGTGAGATGACGAGTAACAGACAGACACACAGACAGACAGACAGACAGACAGACAGACCCAACTACCGTAACCCTCGCTGCGCATGCGCGCCGAGGGTTAACCAGTGGGGATCAAAGCAAGCATTGCTGGCCACCCGGTCATTGACTGCATGTTGTGACATGTGCTGCAGAGCTGCTCTGGGAGCTGCGGAGGGTGTGAGTGAGGTGATAAAGGCAGTGGAGGGTGAAGGAGGACTGGATGACCTGGCAATGGAGGGTGACAAGGAAGAGTTTCTCTACACTGCCTTCTACAAGAGTGGGTCATGTGGGCGTGGCAGGGGGTGTGGTCACATGATAGCTCCTCCCCCTGTCCAGTTCTGAGTGGCCTGAGACGGCAGGAGGACAGCTGGGTGTTTGAGGATCCTGTGACTGAGTCCATCGCCCCCGGTTACCACGAACAGATCTCCATGCCAATGGATTACTCCACAGTTGAGAGTCGACTGGAGAAAAGGCATTACTCCACACGAGAAGAGGTACACACCTACTTACAGTGGAACTCCTCTAATCCGGACAGCATTGCATTGTACACATGTATGCCCATGGGTGTTACAGTATGTACATGTACTACAGTGTGTGTATTTTTCCTTGCAGTTTGAGACTGACGTGAAACTGATCTTCAACAACTGTATTGAGTACAACGGAGAGGACAGTGAGTACTCGGAACTGGCCAACCAGATGTTAGTCGAGTTCCAGAAACTATGCAAGGTCCATCTGGATGGAGGCGGTGTCAAGGTATACACAATTCAGCACATCAGTATGTGAGGATTGAAATAGCCAGAGCTTGTTTATTTATAGGCACACTGTCTCTGTAGTTAGTTTTTCCTTATTTATCCAGCTGGATTTAATCTGTACTTGTGAACTACAGAATTCATGACATGTCCACAGGCTGAGCTGGAGATAAAAACCAAAGGATCTCGCTCCTCTCGATCTCCGAGTGTTTGCAAGACTCCAGAACTAACCAGCGAGAGCTCTTCAGAGGAGGCCAGCGATGAAGACAGGTCTGTTTACCACACAGTCTGTTACCATGGAGACTGGCTCCTCCCCCTGCAGCGATGACAGCTACAGTGAAGGAACAGGGAAGCCTAAGAAGAAGGCGAGTGGCACCGGAGGACTGAAACCTCTGCTGCTGACACCCAAGCTGTCCCAGCAACTGCCGCACTCCACGGCACATCTCCCTCCCAGACCCCCTCACCCCTACTACCATCATCAAATGATGATGCAGTACCGAATGAGGTTCGATGGGGCTCCGCCCCCTCACATGGCTCCTCCCCCTCCTGAGATGATGTTCAGACCTCCGGCATACGGTCGTCCCCCTCCTCCCTACTCCCAACACCCACACATGCCACGCCCACCTGATCACCACTTTCCTACTTACCCTCCGAACTACCCTCCCCACTTTCCCCCATCTCCCTACCATCATCTCCACGGTTTCCGCCACGGGTTCCCTCCTCACATGTTGTCTCCTCAGCAAAGACCCCACCTCTCTCCCACTGCTGCCCACGGCAGACCAGGTTCCGTTCCACCTGGTCCTAATTCCGTTCCACATTCATCGACGAGCACTCCTCCGCACGTGTCCGACCCTGGTTCCATTCCACATTCGTCTGATCCCGGTTCCATTCCAGAGTCAAATATGCAGGAAGGAGTTCCTGGGAAAGTGGTGGGAGATGAGGAAGGGAAGGGAGGGAGGGAAGAGAAAGAGCAGGAGGAAGGGAAGAAGGTAGAGGATGAACAAGGAAGAGAGGAAAAGAAGGAAGGAGGTGAGGCAAAGGATGGAGACAAGAAAAGGGCAGAGGGACAAGAGGAGGGAACACAAACATCTGATGGAAGAGAGACAGTTGCAGGTTTGTGGGCACGAGCTTACTTTATGATGATGAGCCAAATACAGTACATGCATATCCGACATGTGTCTAATGCGATATTTGCTTACAGAAAATGGTGCAAGTCCTCCAATAATGGTCCAGTCTGGCCCCCCGCCCCCTCCCCCTCATGGACCACCACACCAAATGTCCAAACAACAACAAGCTGCCTACAGGTATATGTAAGTCCCTAAATTACACGGTCTCTCGCACATCTCTCGCCTACTGACTAATCACTACAGGTACCACCAGCACATGATGAGAGCTGCAGGGGGTGGGGCTAGCCACACCCACCCTGACTTCTACCAGCGTTACCCTCATGGATACAATCCTCACTATTTACCCCGTCAGCCCTACCCCTCTCCTCCTCAGCCCCCACGTCCCCCCACTTCTCTTCCCTCACATCACCCTGACCCATACTATGCCTGGCATCATCAACAGGCATGTAGTGGGGAATTTAGTAACTTTCAACATTTCATGAAAATCTTTTGTGGTGCTTAGAAAATTCCCCGATTTGTCTTACCAGAAAACTTGTTGATTTGTAACTCTGACAGCAGGCAATGTATGGTCGCGAGGGGACGACCTGGCGTCTCACCAGACGACATGCAACGTCATCAGCAGCAGATGTACTGGATGGAGATGGAGAGAAGACGACAATACTACATGTACATGCAGCAGAGAGCTAAAGGTATCATGCACCTCCTAATACATTTACTATCTTTTACATACTGTATATGCAGCAGCTCAAATGGGGCAGAGTCAGAAACCTGTTGCTACTAGCAACAAACAAGAGAGCAACGAGCTGCCCGGCAAAGAGGGTGGAGTGGAGAGCTCTAATAAGAGTAAAGAGGAAGAGGAAGAAAAGATGGAACAGAAAGCCTCAACAAAACAGGAGGGAGCAAAGGATGAAAATCGGGCAAGTGCTCATGAGGAGAGCGAGACAGATGGAGGTGAGAAAGAACGAGGGTGTCCAACACCAGACACAAAGACAACAGTCAGCAATGAAGACAAGATGGTACCAGCCCCCAGCCAAGATGAAAAGACACTAGCCCCCAGCAAAGAGAAGGTGACAGCACCCCCGGAAGACAAGAAGACACCAGGTGCTGAAGACAGGGAGGCAGGTGTTGGAGAGGAGAGGAACACTCCTCGTGCTGCCAAAGATGGGAAAAAAGACATTGGCAGTCGAAGATGGTGAAAAGCCAGTGGCTGGGACGAGCGAGAAGGCGAAAACCACAGAAGCTCATCCTCTGCTGAAGGAGCCGTCGAGAGAGATGATGTTCAGGCATGCTTATCGCCCGCCCCCCTTCCCTCCACACCCTCACAACGGTCACCCTGCTCTAGAGGGTGGCAACATGTACTCTTACCCCTCACCCCATCACATGTACCCTCCACACATGTACGGAGTACCACCTGGTTACGGAATGAGGCCACACCCATCTAATTACCGACCACACCCACCCTATAACGAGCAGGGGTTTCCTCACTACCAAAGCCCAGGACATGATCAAGGTGTTACCGAAGGTAACACAGGCGACAAGCAGGGAATTCCCCCAACCCAGAGACCTAGGGCAAGGGGAGTTCCCCCTGGATACCTGTCTCAGCGAGAGGGGTTTCCCCCAATGTATGGTCCCAGACCTGAGCACCACGAGATGGGGGCTCCACCTAACGAGCAGGGATTACCCCCTGGTTATGGTGCCTGGCCTCGCCACCATAGTTTCCCACCACCAATGGGTTAGTGAGTAGGTGTGGTCAGTAGTTCGCTAGTGACCTTTCACCCCTACAGATCCAGGGATGATGTCATCGGAGGCGAGGGAAAGGTGGAAGATGGGGCAATCAGCATCTCACTATCAGCACATGCACCCTCACCAGGTCCTTTTTATAAACCTCACTCCAACTTTTGAATTCAAGGTTGCTTCCTTCTCCCTACAGTACATGCACTATACGTACAGGAGCCCCACAGGTCAAAGTTCACCCCACCCTCCCATAAGCTCTCACTCCACCCCTCAGAAGAGGTCTCTGGACCAGTCTGCCACTGACAACTCTCCTAGCTCTGCTCCTGGTTAGTTTGGCGCCCCATTGTAAAGTGTGGAGCTTGTTTATTCTTCGCTGCACTCCCAGCCGGAAATGGCTTTTGAGAGTATATGTATGTAGGGTTCCATTCCTGGACAAAAATGATTTCTTTACAAGAATTTTCTTTCCCCCTTTCAGCTCCTCCCAGTAAGAAAGCCAAAGCCATGACGTGACATCTTAACACTTTCCAACTCACTCCTTCAAGTTTTAGTACCTTTCCCTGACTCACAACTTGCCACTTACACACTTTAGCTCATGCGGCCTTGTATTATGATGACATCATTTCACTGATCATCGTACACTTGTACAGACAATAAGATCTATTTTCAGACACCATTTTACATGCAGCACCAACAACCACTAAAAAATTTTAGCCACGACTTCCTTTTTTCGTGTTGCACAGTATTCCAATGTATATACAGGTGGTATAAAAAGAAAGGGAGACAAGATAGGGATGGGATACATGAAGCATAGTTAATGAGAGTACGCTGACACCCCCAACCCAATCACACAATCCCTATATATATTGTTGACTGGTGTGCCACTCCATTTGTACTCTTGGTTACTCAGTATAATTATTATAGCATGACTTTTTCATTTCAAGCTAGACTATTGTGCAATGTTGTCACCTAGCAACAATATAGGGATTGTGTGATTGGGTTGGGGGTGTCAGAAGGAGCCTTGCCAAGGTAAGAGTTTGCATGTCACAGCACGCGTGTGAGTACTTAGTGCATGTGTCACAAACGCTGAGACTGTTGTCCCGAATGAGTTAATTATTTATTCACTCATCAAACTCGCTAACTGTAGCGCACATAGTGATGAAACTTGGTGCGCATGTGTATTACATCATTTCCATGACGACAACAGGCATTTTCTCTATTAATAGGGGGCTTGCCCCCTTTCACAGAGATAATGAAAAGCACTAAAGTGCAAACCCTCGGCACACTATTTAGAAATGTGGAACCCATACACAAGTGTGGCACTGCCACAATTGATGGTCTTGACAAAGATATATAATTATGATGGATAGGTTGAAAAATGGCCAGCCCCATTTCTGTTTGAGGCCTAAAATATTATATATAAGGTTGAAAAATTGCCAACCTTTCATCTCTCTATTAATTTTCTTATTACCCGTGGATTGTTTAGTGCAAAAAAAATATTTAAAAAAACCCAAGGTTGAAAAAAAACGGCCAGCCCTTCATCTCTCCAGACAGACGTCTACGGACGCAGTGCTATGCCGAACTGTACGCTGCCCTTTGAGAAACATGGGTCAGTGGTAGATTTGTGGGTAAGGGGAGGAACCAGAGCTGTTCCCAGCCAATGCTCTGGACCATCTGACATTTTAGTGCGGGATCGAGGATACGAACTCCGCACCTATGGTGTCAGTCCCCACGACTCTAACCACCTAGCCACTCGGGCTGGCCTGGAGATGTGATGAAAAAACGTTCCATATATACCAACACTCCTATTACATCATTGTAAAAAAGGCGCACACACCCGGGATTCGAACCAGGGACCTCACGATCAGGAGAGGGGGTGCTTATCCATCAGACCACCACCCATTACTTGAATGGGAACAGCGTAAATTACAGTGCAAACACTCGGCGAAGTAGCTCGCAGAGAGTCTGACACGGGCTAGCTACAATAGTAGATAGCACGCGAGAGTCGATACACGCCATTCGTTGTGACTTCTTGTGCCTTCAAGATAGACAGAGCAAGCGGACCCGGTCGAAGTTGTGCTAAATATAAGCGCATGCGCATTATCCGCCAGCGATAAAATGGCGACTACGGCATTAGCCATGCTGGAAGCGCTCTAGCTCTGCAACGGAGCATTTTCAGAGAAAAACCCACATTTCTGACCCTCGTCGCCCGTTGGGTAGATGGTATCGTTTCTGGGACGAACAGACACCCGAGAAGTGAGATTGAGAGTAACAGACAGACAGACAGACAAACACCCACCCAACTACAGTACCCCCCTCGCTGCGCATGCGCGCCGAGGGTAATTATACGCAGTAGTACATATAAAAATGAGTGGAGACAAGTAAATTTAAAAATCCTGTGAATTAAGGAATTATAGGGATGGTGTAAAAGAAAAGGAGACAAGATACTGATGGCGTAACACAATCCCTATTGTTGCCTGGTGTGTATATGCGAGTTCGCACTATAAGCACAACTACATGCAGTCAGTAAAACACATTGGAACTAACATTCCACTACTGCACGAGTATATTATAGTCAACATGGAGTGCTGCTGCTCCCTTTGAATAACGCAACACAAAAAGGAAAACCCACATTTCTGACCCTCGTCGCCCGTTGGTAGATGGTAATCGTTTCGGACGAACAGACACCCGAGAGTGAGATTGCGAGTACCAGCCAGACAGACAGACACAACACCCACCCACTACCGTAACCCACCCCGTACCCGTCCTCGCTTACGGGATGGTGTAAAAGAAAAGAGACAAGATACTGATGGCGTAAATAAAACACATAAAAACATAACCACAAAAAACATACTGTTACCAACAAAAAATAAACAATAATACCAAACCACACCACTACAAAACCGCACAAAACACCCGAACCACCTCCCTATTGTTGGCCTGTGTGTATATGCGAGTTCGCACTATATAAGCACAACTACATGCAGTCAGTAAAACACATTGGAACTAGCATTCCACTACTGCACGAGTATATTATAGTCAACCTGGAGTGCTGCTGCTCCCTTTGAATAACGCAACACAAAATGCAAACCCACTTGAAAGAGCAACTTACAGCTACTTTTACAGATTACATACACACCAGGCAACAATAGGGATTGTGTCGTGGGCTCGGGGAGTGTCCCTATACCTCACAATGTATATACATGCCATTCTTGTATATATGCCATCCTATCTTGTCTCCTTTTTTACACCATCCCTATATTCCTTCTTTTTTAAATTCACAGGATTTTTTAATTTTACTTGTATACTAAGTACTACCGTACTTAGTGATAACAGTTGTCATGTCACAATAATAATTATGTACAGAAAGATCGCTATGTACATGTCCACATCAGTAGAGTGGGTGGCTAGGCAACCAATGCTGAGGCTGTGCTGGATTCACTGTGGAGGAGAAAGAGAACTAATCAGAAGACGTGAATGAAGGGGAGACTTACTATTTCCAGTTCGGAGGTAAGACTCTCTTCGTCTTGTACCAGCGAGCCAGTCTGTGGATCCGAGACTCCACCAGAATCAGTCGAAACTTGCTGTCCCGATCCTGCACCCAGCATCACAGCATGTGACCACACCTACCTCATTTATCACCATGGTTACCTTGCGGTTCTTTTCCAAGTGTTTTCGTATGGAGACGGCTTTCTTGATCATGTGGTATAAGTCTTCAGGTATGGAGGGAGCAAGTCCTGATGAGAGGGAAAAAACGAGGATCAACTTTAAGTCGATCATTGACCAAATGAGAAAACTGCCAGCCTGAAAATGAAGCTGTGCAGTGCATGCACGCACAGCATGGTTAGTGTGGGATATGGAAATCACACGACAGACCGAAACCTAACCTTTGGCCTTGAGAATGCGGAGAATCTTGTTGCCCGTGATGAGTTTGACTTGAGCCACTCCATGAGAGTCCCTCAATATCACTCCTGTTCCCATGGAAACAGGGGAACATGTAGGCACCAATGCTGTCATGGCAACACACCAATCTGTGAGGGACTCAGTCCTTTCTTTGCCAGCTTGTAGATCTGTTCCTTCACGTCCTCTCCGGACAGTTTCATCCACTGAACCACGGAGACTATTACACTCCTATCAATATCCCTGGCAACTTACTGATGGTACAGACCGTCTGTATGGCAACGCCGACTGGCTGATGCCTTTACTGCAGACACAGAGAAACACAGTGTACCACACTCCCCCATGCAGTATACGAGGCCTTACCCTGGAGCGTGCATACGACCCATGACGAGCGAGCGCTGAGACCTAGGCTACGACCACCGAAAAAAGTTCTTACATGTGGCGGATCACGTGATCAAGTGGGCGCCGCCGGCCCGGCCCGGTCGGTTTGGGGGTGTGGCTCTAGTCTAGCGAGCGAAATCGGCTGGCTGCCATGCCTCTGTTCTTCGGGTTGGTGGCGAGAGGGAAGGTAGTTCTGTGCGACCACGCCGAGGTGAGCGGAAACTTTGAGGCCTTGAGTCAAAACATCCTCCAGACCAAGAGAGAAGATGGCTCCAAAATCAGGTCTCTTTCTCTCCCTCTCCTCTCATCACGTGACCCTCTCTACCCAACAGCTATCAGAACGGTCGCTACCTGTTCCACGTGTCGACGGTGAGACTACTGACACTCATCTGTGTGACTGAGGACACGTTTGAGAGGGGAGTGGCCTACTGCTTCCTCAGCAGAGTCTATGACGAGCTCTCCTCCGCTGGTCTCCTGGTAATTCCAATGACATCATTGTCTATTCACATCACTGTCTGTTTGCCCCAGGAGAAAGCCAATACTTGTGGACCATATGCCATTCGAACAGAGTTTGGACCAAAACTGGGGGAATTGATGAGAGAGTTTTCTTCAGCAGACAAAGTTACAGTTCTGCAATCACAGGTTCTGCTCCTTCCTTCAGTTCTGCTACATACTGTATAGTGGGAGACTGTTCGCAGAGAAAACCTTATCTTTTTATTAAAATCCGCAAAATGTTGCTGGTTTTCTCTTGCAACACTGTTCCACATCAGTGTTTTACATGCAATTTTTTCCTCCAAAGTAGTTTCCTGGTATAATAATAATAATGATAGTATTTCTCTGAATGTGTAGGTGAAGGAGGTAACACAAGTCATGACCAGCAACATTGAACATGTGATAGCCCGTGGTGAGGCTCTGTCTGATCTCGAGGAGCGTTCAGAACTGCTGCAGAACTCCTCAGTGGAGTTCCGAAACAACGCCACAAGACTCAAGAGAAAGGTTCTGTGGAAGAGCATCAAGTTATGGGTGGCAGTGGTAGTTGTCCTAGTGATGGTGTTGGCCATCATTGCAGCTCTTATTGCCCTGGGAGTGACTGGGAAATTCAGCACAAAGAAATGATGGTTTCCATTGGTTTTTATGTTTGTGTGATTCCGTATGTGTGCTATTGTGTTGGCTGTTCAATTGATCACGAGACTGATACGTGTATTTATGTAGCTAGCGCATGCGCTTCGTTTATATTTGCGCTTGTTGTGATGCGCACTGCGCTTATAGACTACCACTCCACACACACACAAGAAGATGGAGCGGCTTTTGAGCGTGTCGCGAGAACTGAAAGAGAAAGTTCACCAGAACGAGACGGCGGCTGGGGAGCTGCTGAGACAGTGCGAGGAACTGAGGGAAGAGCTACGGTCCATGAGACAAGTGAGGTTCTCTCACTTGGTGCCGACTTACATACCTGTCCTTCTCTCTCTTTCTTTTCCTCTTTAGTGGCGAGAAGTCGTGCCGTCGGCCGAGGAAAGCCATGTCCAGATGCCCAACATTGAGTTTAAGTACATCAAACAGCTTCAGGCGGAGAACGGGGAGCTCCGTGTTCTATTAGAAGAGCACCAGGCAGCAATTGAGATGATAATGACCAAATACAGACAGCAGGTGAGGCGGCAATTTTAATCCCACCACATAATATATTCAGTTTAGTGCAGCTATTGAGTACACAGAAATCTGAGCACTTATCTAGTTTCAGAAAAGTTTGTCCTTAGTGTCTATATTTGCCTATTACGATTGTGGAACGTTCAAGTGCCCATATCCCTCATGCTTCACTGATATATCTGTAATTGAGAAGATATTTTATTTTACTGGTGTGCGTTTGGGAAAATGAAACTCACCGAAGCTGTAGTTCTGAACAATTGACCATTTTTGACTTGACGCAAAAGTCCACCAAAATCATTTTGGTGACAGAGAGAGTTTTTGGAGATAGAGAGAGTGTGTGAGAGAGAGTGGAACTGTCATGTTTCCTGCAGGTGGGGCAGTTCATGAACACCGAGAGACAAGAAAAAGGATTAGCTACCGACACGACGGCAGAGGTAAGGTGGTGGCGTTGCCATGGTTTTGACATCTGATCTCTCTATCATTAGGAACTCCTACATCGAACAGACCAGCTGTACCACATGGCAGCTGTGGTTTCCATGACGATGCAGGAGGAAGACACGTCGTCCCAGAAGACGGTGGAGTACATAACTCAGTTGGAGTGTGAGAACAAACACCTCAGAGACTTACTCCACTTCACTCAGTCTGGTCTCCTTGACTCCGCCTCTGACTCTGCCCACCCCGCTGACTCTGCCACACCCACTTCCTCCCTTGGCCCCGAACAAGACATTGCTCGTCATAGTTCCCCTCACACCAGGGAATTTCGGCCCCCGCCTGTCCCTGTGGGGGAGGGAGGGGTGTACACTGCCACACCCATCAACTCAGGACAAGCCACGCCCATTGCCACGCCTACCACTGGAGAGAAAGTGCCCAGCCGCTATTGCAACAGGCTGCCGATAAACTGACTGATAGATAGCCTGTCATGTGATATGTATCACTATTAGTTTGTGCTGGTCGTTTGGCTGGTATTTTATCCTGTATAATAAAGTAAATCTAGCCGGAAATGAAGGGGAAGTGAATGATTACGAAGGGGGCGGGGCCTGTAGTTCTGCGGTGTAAAGCTCGCACGGGGCAGCACAGTTATAGGGCAGACTCTAGCAGGAAAGAACGGCTACGGATTTCAGATATGAGAGCCAGGGATCAGTCGTCGTGAAGGACTGAGTTCTCATCCGTCTTCCCCAGATAACACGGTCAGAGGCACTGCGAGAAAGGTCAAAGATTTGTAATGCAGAAGCAGCTCCGCCCGTTTCATCTCCTATAAGATCGTCTACCCTCTCTGTACAGTACCTCGCTCCCTCCATAGAAATAGCGGGCCGGAGGTGGAGTGAAGCCTCAGCTGAAGGGAGGTGTGTCTGTCTCGCCAGCCGTCAAGGATTCTCTGCAGATGGCGGGATCTGAAGAGGGAGGCGCCAGAGCGGTGGGTCCGTACATCTTACAGAGGACTCTCGGCAAAGGGCAAACAGGTGAGAATTTGGGGGAAGAACCTGAATTTCTGTGTTGATGAAGATTTCACTCTAAAATAGTGCATTGTATGAGAGAGGGGGAGAGATAGAGGAGGTGGCATGTGATACTGGGGAGAGGTGGGGGAGGGAAATGGCTCAATTACAGTAGCCACATACACACAGGCGGCTTGGGAGTCGCTGACATTAGGACATATATTGAGGCTTTTCCCTGTCAGTGAGTGACAGGAATGTCTTACAACTAGTGGCCTTTGATCTTCTATCCACGTCTTCTGTCGTCTGCCTGCACCACTTGTCCGCCAACAGCAACACACCTTTCTCTCTACCTCTCTCCTCATTTCACACACGTTTAGTTTATTAACTGCTGTGTTGTGATGTCTAGTAGCTGATCTTGCTGCTGGGTCTAGTAAATTCCCTCACCTTGTGAATACCTTACCTGGTCCTGCTACCAAGGCAACCACAATGGCTGGGCACTAATTAGAGTGACCATGAAAGTAGTGTGAGAACACCATATTTGGGCAGCCATACAAGTCAATGGCTACTACTCCTTTTATGCGGCGACTCGTTGAACTCAATGGTTCTTCTTGTACCTGCACATGATCCCCTGCACAGGGCTAGTGAAACTGGGAACTCATTGCGTCTCGAGGAAAACAGTAGCTGTCAAAATCATCAACAGAGAAAAGCTCAGCAAATCTGTTCTTATGAAGGTACGTCTACCTGTGTACTGGGAGTCATGGCAACAGGGGGTGGTGTTTTGAAAACGTATGGAGTCTAAAAAAGAGAGTATGAATGGTGGTTTTGATTCTGCGCCAACATGTGGGTGGTACAGTACCATGGTAACCAGTATTTTCTCCCGGTCCACAGGTTGAGAGAGAGATTGCCATAATGAAACTCATCAACCATCCCCACGTCCTCGGTCTCTATGACGTCTATGAGAACAACACCCATCTGTACGTCTCTCACTTGAGCTTCATTGTATATATGCAGGACTATCAAATATATTTTTCCCTTGTTGACATGGTAGCATTCAAACCATGAAGGTAAAAAAAATGTTGTTGGTAACCCTCATTACACGTATAGTAACTGCAACATGTATTGCGTAGCCTCGAAGCTAAGCACTGCATAAGTTTGATCAATTCCCGGCTTAAGCAGTTTTTGTTTCACTTTTCTTATTGTACCACACAACCATGTACAATATTAGTGGGAAAATATAATATAGCAAACGCTACATGAGGTCAGGTGGTCTCACTCTCTCTGCAGCTACCTGATTCTAGAGCATGTGTCAGGAGGTGAGCTGTTTGACTATCTGGTCAGGAAAGGCAGATTGTCGGAGAGAGAGGTAAGGCCACACCTTCCTCCCTCACCTCACCATCTCTTTCTCCTTCTTCCCAGGCACGAAGGTTCTTCAGACAAATAGTGTCAGCTGTAGATTTCTGTCACAAGCACCAAGTGTGGTGAGTTGCAGCTAAGGCCAAGTCCTCTAATCCAGACACCAATGGGATCCATATTAGTGAGGTGTCCTTGTTTCAGGGGTTGAAACACACAGGCAAACCAAGGACTGTAGGGTTAATACAGGTAGTGACTGCTAAAGGATCAGAGAGAAAAGGTGTATTGTGACAGCATCTTTCTCTTGTTATTTTCTCAGCTTCAAATGAATGACATGAACAATTCACAAGTGCAAACCCTCGGCGAACTGCGCATGCGTGGTGCCGCTAATTGATGGGTTGGGCTGTTAGTGTGCGTATATCGTAGTTAGATAATATTATACATCCCGTTATATTGTACATCCCCCTCTCAACTATTGTCTGTGGTCTGGTGGTTAAGACCCCACCCATTGGATCGAGAGGTCAGCGGTTCGATCCCAGTCTGCATGGTTTTTTTATTTTTTATAATGATGTAATATGATTGTCAACATAAGAGGAATCCCGGACCGCACTAAAGTGTCAGGTGGTCCAGAGCATTGGCTGGGAACAGCTCTGGTTCCTCCCCTTACCCACAAATCTACCACCGACCCACGTTTCTCAAAGGGCAGCGTACAGTTCGGCATAGCACTGCGTCCGTAACGTCTGTCTGGAGAGATGAAGGGCTGGCCCAAAATATATATATAATGTATATAATTTTTCAACCTTAGAAATTTACGAATGTTTGGCCTAAAACAAACATAAGATTAAGTTTTGTATAATGTGTATATATATGAAGTTGTATGAAAATCCTCTCAATGTATTAACTCCTTCCCTCTCAGCCACAGAGACCTCAAACCAGAGAACCTGCTGTTGGACGAAAACAGACATATAAAAGTGGCAGATTTTGGTATGGCCAGTCTTCAAGTCGGGGGAAAACTCCTGGAGACAAGCTGTGGGTAGGTCATGTGACTGTCGCATGACCTCTCCTTTTATCGACTATATCATTCTCTAGGTCTCCTCACTATGCCTGTCCGGAGGTGATTAGGGTAAGGTCCCCTTTGTAATGTTGATTGGTATCAATGGTAACGTGTTTCCAGGGTGATCAGTATGATGGGAGGAAGGCTGATGTGTGGAGTTGTGGCGTCATTCTATATGCTCTTCTTGTGGTATAGCAACATACATCTATCTACTGTCTTTGAGTGTCTGGTTTGATTGGCACCTATGATGTCATCTTAATGCACAAGAGTAGTCAGTGTGGCTGATAGGTGCAAAATAATTATCTCCTATTCCTTTGTTAGGGAGCTCTGCCATTTGACGACGATAATCTACGAGTGTTGCTGGAGAAGGTGAAGAGAGGCCATTTCGTAATCCCTCCCTACCTACCCCAGGGTGCTCAGCAGTTACTCCGGGGTATGGTGGAGATAAACCCCGTCAAGAGAATGGCGGTCAGTAGTACTCCATTACTCTGTATCCATGGTTACCAATGATGCTATTTCCCTCCCTCTGCAGTTGGATGATGTAATGAAACATCCTTGGTTCAAAGGGTGGGCTCTAATTAGAGTACTCTGCCAAACTGTCACATGTCTCTCTGCATGTGTAGGTCACATGACAGTTCAGAGCTGGAGCCAGTGGCCCCGATGAGTGACGCCGTGGAAACAGTCCCGCTCGAGTCACGGACTGACATCGATGCTGATGTGTTCAAGAGTATGGCCTCCCTCGGATGTTTCAAGGATAGAACTGCACTGGCCAAGGCTCTTCTCTGTCCAGAGTGAGTGGCAGCTGCTTTTGTCCTCTTCTTTAGTCTCACTAACTTCTGGTTCTTTGCACGCATACCGTCCATATAGCTGTAAACTTTCTAGAAATATAACTCACTATGACGTATTACATAGCCTTACATGTCCCAACCTATGACAACTGTAGCAGATGGCTATTTATACCATGAGCTTGACGGACATTTTCTCCCTCTAATATTCCTGCAATATGGGTTTTAAACTGCACCAGTAGGACATGTGTATGACAGGCAATACTACTTTCTGGTCAGACACAATGAAGAGAAGGTGATATACTTCTTGTTGCTGGGGAGGAAGGAGAGACAGCCCAGTACTGAGGATCAGACACAGGCTATCAGCAGCCACCATCACAATGGTAACACACATTCTTCGCCATCTTCAGCTCCCTCCTCCTCTCCCTCCACCTGGTGTCAGATCCTCCGCGGAAGAGAGTTGACTCTGCCACGGCGCCCACCACCTCCTCTCTCTACCTCAACAACAGAGGACGTTCCCATTCCATCGGCTCTGCTGGTGAGCAGTGAACACACACACACACACATCTTCTCCATCAAACCAAAAATCTCCAACCTCTGAAGGGTTGGACAGCACTTCATCAACCAGACAAACGAGAGTTAATTCTGTGGCCACACCCACCTACAACCCCTCGGCCGCTGGCTACTACACCTACTCCTCTTCCACCCCTCCTTCCTCAAGAACTCGCAAAACCAGTTATGCACCTGGCGACACGGCACCCTCCTCCCTCACCCTTCCTGTAGGCCACCTCCACCTACTTGAGTGGCTTCATCTTAACCCTCTCCCTCCATTCACAGCTTGGTGCTTCGCCACAGCAACCGGGGTCACCATGGAAACGAAAGTTGTCTCAGACGATGAAGACCTTCATGGGGTCGCCACGGTTTCACCGCCGACGCCTGGACGGTCATCCTGAGTCACCAACGGCAACCAACACCCCCACCCCTACCTCTGAGTCCCCGTCTCCCGTCATGTGAGTGACTAGTGCCCAGATCACGTGACAGTCATATGACCCCTCCCCCACAGGGCCAAGAGGTCGTGGTTTGCCAATCTGAAGGCAGAGAGAGATAGAGTGGAAGTTGTGGTTGTGTATCGAGACAAGACCTTTGCTGAGCTCCGTGTCGCCCTCCTCCAGTCCTTCACTGTTGGTCACATGACTATCACGTGATCTGGGTATGATGTAATGATGATATCATTGCTCCCCAGGTGGTGAACTGTGAGCACGAGGACGTGGGGGAGAATGTGTTCAAGGTGAAGTACGCCAAGTCTCGTCGCCTGAAAGGTCAGAGGTCCCTTTGATTCTGTTGCCATGGTGATGTGTTCTCACCTAGGCAAGCGAGTCTTCAAGAAGCCGGTCAAGTTCCTAATCAAGTGTGTTCCCACGGAAACGGCAGGGGAAACTGGGGAGGGTGAACAGAGTGACGGGAAAACCTACATCGTCAGTTTTGTTCAGACCGGAGGTACGCGATGAGGCCTTCTAGAAACAGGGTTTAGCTGTAGCTGTAGCAGTTGGTGTTGGGTTTTCTTAGAGTTTCACATGTTTTAGTTCCCTGTGCCCTCCTACTAGAGGGTGCCATGAGAACTGAAACAGATGAAGTTGAGAGGAAAGTTGCCTACTAATAATGTCTCCCCTCCACAGGCCCTTCTCGCAGGTTTTACAGAGTTTGTGACAAGCTTCAGTCGGCCATCGTTAACCCTTCAGCCATTAACCCTCTGAACACTGAATTTGTGGACTACGACAACCCTAGTCTGAGTTCCGATGATACTCTAGCCCAGCACACCAGTGGATCACCCAATGGAGAGGGGTCCGAGAGTTCAGAGGTCGTTACCCCGGAGACCAACGGAGCCGGAGATCTTACGGAAGACTCGACTAGTGACATGAGCGATGCTGAGAGTGTGCCTGGCACCGAGTGACTGCTTCTATCTTTAGTGTCATTACATCACTGCATTTGTACCAGCCTCATAGCTACTATATTTAGACACTGCATTTTGTTACGTTTGTACGTGTGTGTGTGTGCCGAGTGTGTTATTTATAGATGTGTGTGACTATTTTTTTGTACTTGTGAGAGATTTGTTTGCCACATGATGATGTCGTGAGTGATCATTTGCAGTCCTTTGCCGCTTCAGGATAATATAATGTATGCACACAATACATTATAATATACACAGAAAACAAATACGTAAAAGGAAACGTTCTCAAATGATGATGTTGTGTATATGTAGTATTGCTCTTTCTGTTGCTTCAAAAAGAGCAAAATAACGTAAAACTCAAACAGTGCTCACCGACTATAGATGCTAGTTATACCTACGTACGGTGCCTACATAATGTACGTGTTGGTATGGCAGCTGCCACCAGACCCACTACGAAGCAGACGATGATGACGATGATGAGAGTAGCGGTATTATCATCATCATCATCAGTTGTCACCGTAGGATCAGTTGTCACCGTAGGATCAGGTGTTTCCGTAGGATCAGGTGTCTCCGTAGGATCAGGTGTCTCCGTAGGAGTAGGAGTGGGGGTGGAGGGGGTGGGGGGGGGAGGGGTAGGAGTGGGACATCCAACTGCACCTGGGGTGGCATGGTAGACAGACAGTAAGACACTATAGTTTGCCACATTCAAAGAAGTAGGAAAGTTGACCACAAAATTAACTTCATACGTGACATTTTAACCTACATAATTATCATGTGTGTATGTACACGATCCCCCCCTCTCCCCACACCTTTTTTTACAAGTGCTCACTTCTAATTTTTTACCTTTCTCTCACTTCGCACAGCAAAATAGCTGTTGTTAACTAGAGTTTACTAGTAATTACTGAAACATGGATAGCTATGTTGAAAATCTAATGCTATATGAGTCTTTGATACTACTTCAACCAAGCGACGCACACAGGTTGACGTTGTGAACTGACTGTCAAAGAAGGTGATGTCCGGGCTCCTCAAGATGTTGACATTTTTGAAAACAGAGATGCAGTGGATGGTGAACTGTGTGGAATTGAAACTTTCGAACAACCTCGCAGTGCCGGCAATGGTCATATTTAGATCACTGTAGGTATTGGCAAATCCATCGCTGACAAGAGTCCTTTCAAAAGTGATGGCGAGACCAGTTTCACCAGGTTCAGTGAACTCTGACAGATCGACCACCTGGTACTCTCCCAGCACCCAGTAGACTATGGTGTCCGGGGGGCTGGGACTGGTACATCGGAACACAAGAGTCGAGGTTCTGTCAGTGATACAGCACTCGTTGCTGACATCGTCGCAGCCAGGTTCTAGCGCGACCATCGGCTCCTCAACTGGTAATTGGGGCTCCACAGCTGTTAGTAGGGCTGGCGTGGGGAGAGAAAACCAGTAACCTTACCGCACCTAACGAAACAATGCGGGGTTCTCCGCAACGCAACAGCCGCGAGGTAATTCAACTCCCTACACAAAGAAGCCCTCACCGTTTGCCGGCTGGCCAGCTAGAGCTGCGACAGAGACGGCCATCAGTACTGCCTGGAGCGACACAAACAGAGACATCGCGACACACCGGAGCGAAGACTTCTGTCAGGGCGGGGCGGTTCTTCGGCAATAATGGTCCGAGAAAAATATTGGTGATTAGTCATTGTTATTGCACTGCTCTCTATATTGAAAGCACTGGCCTGCCGCCCTGCAAGAAGAGAGAGAGAGAGGATGTCTCGGTCGTTGCTCCTTGCGACACTTGTAGCCGCCAGCTACTTGGGTGTGTGTATCGGTAAGTTGGTTTCTTCTGTGCGAGCGAGCGGGGGCGCGCGTATGTCCTCCAGGTCCGCCGCCACACCGCCCCTACAGAAAACCAATGGGACTGAAGAAAGGAGTCCATTTTAGTGAGGTGTCCATAATTCAGGAGTTAAATTGCATGCAACAACTGTTCTTTGGGTAAGGAAAACGTGTCCTTTTGTCCTTGAGACGGTTTTAGCTAGCATCATTTTCCCTTTTTCCTCTCCATGCAGCTTCCGTGGAAGTACCAGCCCCTACGCTGGTCAAGACTAATGATGCCCCCGAGTGCATTCCACCATCGGCCATGGTTGATGGAAGGATAAACTACACCGCCAATTGTTTTTCACCCAGGGGGTCAGTCGTGTGGCTGATCGGGGATTACGCAATGGTGGACAGAGACCAGTTCAAAGGGGAAATATATGGAGTCTTCATTGAGGATCCTAGACCAAACAACTCGAACATGACACTCTTTCCCGAAGGAGCTGACTTTCTCTTGGAATCCTTTGGAGGCCGCTCCTTCACCATCAGATGTCAGACTATAGTTGACGAGGTTAATATCAGGAGGTCGGAGAATGTTTTTACCTTCTATGGAGGATGTAAGTTGCACTATCAGAGAGGGAGGGAAGAGAAATATGGCTATTTTTAAAGTTTCTATTTTTAGAACTGTTGTCTTCATTCACTCCTTATTTCAGTTCGTCCAATTCCTGGTCCTGAAGTGAGCAGTGTCCTGAAACAAGGCGACAATTACATCATCAAATTCACATATCAGGTATGTATTGTGGGTTTTGTGTGAATGTTACCTCACTCTCTGTGGCTCAGTGTCCAGACATGGCTGAAAGTTGCGTTGGGGACACGGACAAGGTACTCTATTCTCTAGATCTCTCTGAAGGCTCATGCTCCATGGCTGATGACTGCGGCACCGACGGGCGCATGGACTGGGAGTGTACCGACATCATGAGCCTAGACAGTCTAACAGCTACTCTGACTGCCCGTGTTGGTGACGACGGCTTCGCACCCTCCTTCATCACAGAAATCCGTTAGACTGTCTCTGTTTCTTGTTTCTCGCCTTACTTTCATTTCTCCCCCAGCACCGGAGGCGCTCACTGTTGAATATCCATGTAAGTATCTCACCTTCTCTCCCTTTACCCCCACCTTCTCTCCGTTATTATAGCTGATGATGATGATGGTGATGGTGATGATGATGATGGTGATGATGATGATGGTGATGGTGATGATGATGATGGTGATGATGATGGTGGTGATGCGATTCCCCCTTGGCTAATAGCAGTCCTAGGAATAGTGGCCTTTGCTGCTGGTTTAGCTATTGTCATTGTTCCGGTTGTTGTGTTCATCTGCATTCGTGGGTCCAGGAATAAAATATGTATGTGGGAATTTCACTTGTCAATCATTATTAAGACACACCCCCACTCTCTTTCTCTCCTCCAGCACCGAAGCCTACACACGTGAGGATGGAATCAAGGAATCATGAAGAAGAACGTGTGGCGAAACATGCTGAAGCTCTGGGTCATTAATAGTTTTGAGTGACGTTTCCCTGGACGCTATATAGAATGTTTTGTCTTTGCACAACACTATCCCAATACACTAGTGCATGCATATATAGCACTTTTTGTTCAGTAGCACTGTATTATGGTGGTTTGTTTTGAAGAACATCAGTCTGCTATCTACCTGTACACTGCTGCAGAAAATTCCACACATTCTTAGAATAATTGAGGACTAATATAAATCAATTTGGTATATAGTAGTCACACACATAATGTGAGTGATCATTTGTAGTCCTTTGCCGCTTCAGGATAATATAATGTATGCACACAATACATTATAATATACACAGAAAACAAATACAAAAGGGAAACGTTCTCAAATGATGATGTTGTGTATATTGTAGTATTGCTCTTTCTGTTGCTTCAAAAAGAGCAAAATAACGTAAAACTCAAACAGTGCTCACAGACTATAGATGCTAGTTATACCTACGTAAGGTGCCTACATAATGTACGTGTTGGTATGGCAACAGTTAATCACATTTTGGACCCTTCATTTCCACTGTATTTCCAGCACAGAAGGCCAGAGATGGCGACAGCTGCCACCAGACCCACTACGAAGCAGACGATGATGACGATGATGAGAGTAGCGGTATTATCATCATCATCATCAGTTGTCACCGTATGATCAGTTGTCACCGTAGGATCAGTTGTCACCGTAGGATCAGGTGTTTCCGTAGGATCAGGTGTCTCCGTAGGAGAGGTAGGAGTAGGAGTAGGAGTGGGGGTGGAGGGGGTGGGGGGGGGAGGGGTAGGAGTGGGACATCCAACTGCACCTGGGGTGGCATGGTAGACAGACAGTAAGACACTATAGTTTGCCACATTCAAAGAAGTAGGAAAGTTGACCACAAAATTAACTTCATACGTGACATCATAATTATCATGTGTGTATGTACACGATCCCCCCCTCTCCCCACACCTTTTTTGCAAGTGCTCACTTCTAATTCTTTACCTTTCTCTCACTTCGCACAGCAAAATAGCTGTTGTTAACTAGAGTTTACTAGTAATTACTGAAACATGGATAGCTATGTTGAAAATCTAATGCATGTATATATGAGTCTTAGATACTACTTCAACTTCTTGTGGGAACTTTTGCAAGCGACGCACACAGGTTGACGTTGTGAACTGACTGTCAAAGAAGGTGATCTTCGGGCTCCTCCTGATGTTGACATTGTTGAAAACAGAGATGCAGTGGATGGTGAACTGTGTGGAATTGAAACTTTCGAACAACCTCGTAGTGCCGGCAATGGTCATATTTAGATCACTGTAGGTATTGGCAAATCCATCGTCGACACGAGTCTCTTCAAAAGTGATGGCGAGACCAGTTTCACCGGTTTCAGTGAACTCTGACAGATCGACCACCTGGTACTCTCCCAGCACCCAGTAGACTATGGTGTCCGGGGGGCTGGGACTGGTACATCGGAACACCAGAGTCGAGGTTCTGTCAGTGATACAGCACTCGTTGCTGACATCGTCGCAGCCAGGTTCTAGCGCGACCATCGGCTCCTCAACTGGTAATCGGGGCTCCACAGCTGTTAGTAGGGCTGGTGTGGGGAGAGAAAACCAGTAACCTTACCGCACCTAACGAAACAATGCGGGGTTCTCCGCAACGCAACAGCCGCGAGGTAATTCAACTCCCTACACAAAGAAGCCCTCACCGTTTGCCGGCTGGCCAGCTAGAGCTGCGACAGAGACGGCCACCAGTACTGCCTGGAGCGACACAAACAGAGACATCGCGACACACCGGAGCGAAGACTTCTGTCAGGGCGGGGCGGTTCCGCCTTAGGACACCTGCGTTATCGTTTGACAGATGTGCCGCCCCAGCCAAACTTCGGCAATAATGGTCCGAGAAAAGATTGGTGATTACGTCATTGTTATTGCACTGCTCTCTATATTGAAAGCACTGGCCTGCCGCCCTGCAAGAAGAGAGAGAGAGAGGATGTCTCGGTCGTTGCTCCTTGCGACACTTGTAGCCGCCAGCTACTTGGGTGTGTGTATCGGTAAGTTGGTTTCTTCTGTGCGAGCGAGCGGGGGCGCGCGTATGTCCTCCAGGTCCGCCGCCACACCGCCCCTACAGAAAACCAATGGGACTGAAGAAAGGAGTCCATTTTAGTGAGGTGTCCATAATTCAGGAGTTAAATTGCATGCAACAACTGTTCTTTGGGTAAGGAAAACGTGTCCTTTTGTCCTTGAGACGGTGTTTTAGCTAGCATCATTTTCCCTTTTTCCTCTCCATGCAGCTTCCGTGGAAGTACCAGCCCCTACGCTGGTCAAGACTAATGATGCCCCCGAGTGCATTCCACCATCGGCCATGGTTGATGGAAGGATAAACTACACCGCCAATTGTTTTTCACCCAGGGGGTCAGTCGTGTGGCTGATCGGGGATTACGCAATGGTGGACAGAGACCAGTTCAAAGGGGAAATATATGGAGTCTTCATTGAGGATCATGGACCAAACGACTCGAACATGACGCTCTTTCCTGAAGGAGCTGACTTTCTCTTGGAATCCTTTGGAGGCCGCTCCTTCACCATCAGATGTCAGACTATAGTTGACGAGGTTAATATCAGGAGGTCGGAGAATGTTTTTACATTCTATGGAGGATGTAAGTTGCACTATCAGAGAGGGAGGGGAGAGAAATATGGCTATTTTTAAAGTTTCTATTTTTAGAACTTGTCCTCATTCACTCCTTATTTCAGTTAGTCCAATTCCTGGTCCTGAAGTGAGCAGTGTCCTGAAACAAGGCGACAATTACATCATCAAATTCACATATCAGGTATGTATTGTGGGTTGTGTGAACGTTACCTCACTCTCTGTGGCTCAGTGTCCAGACATGGCTGAAAGTTGCGTTGGGGACACGGACAAGGTACTCTATTCTCTAGATCTCTCTGAAGGCTCATGCTCCATGGCTGATGACTGCGGCACCGACGGGCGCATGGACTGGGAGTGTACCGACATCATGAGCCTAGACAGTCTAACAGCTACTCTGACTGCCCGTGTTGGTGACGACGGCTTCGCACCCTCTTTCATCACAGAAATCCGTTAGACTGTCTCTGTTTCTTGTTTCTCGCCTTACTTTCATTTCTCCCCCAGCACCGGAGGCGCTCACTGTTGAATGTCCATGTAAGTCTCTCACCTTCTCTCCCTTTACCCCCACCTTCTCTCCGTTATTATAGCTGATGGTGATGATGATGATGATGGTGATGATGATGATGGTGATGATGATGATGATGATGGTGATGATGATGATGGTGATGATGATGGTGGTGATGCGGTTCCCCCTTGGCTAATAGCAGTCCTAGGAATAGTGGCCTTTGCTGCTGGTTTAGCTATTGTCATTGTTCCGGTTGTTGTGTTCATCTGCATTCGTGGGTCCAGGAATGAAAAATGTATGTGGGAATTTCACTTGTCAATCATTAGTTGACACACCCCCACTCTCTTTCTCTCCTCCAGCACCGAAGCCTACACACGTGAGGATGGAATCAAGGAATCATGAAGAAGAACGTGTGGCGAAACATGCTGAAGCTCTGGGTCATTAATAGTTTTGAGTGACGTTTCCCTGGACGCTATATAGAATGTTTTGTCTTTGCACAACACTATCCCAATACACTAGTGCGTGCATAGCACTTTTTGTTCAGTAACACTGTATTATAGTGGTTTGTTTTGAAGAACGTCAGTCTGCTATCTACCTGTACACTGCTGCAGAAAATTCCACACATTCTTAGAATAATTGAGGACTAATATAAATCAATTTGGTATATAGTAGTCACACACATAATGTGGTCCCCCCAATTATGTTGCAATGTGCCCTGCCACATGATGATGTCGTGAGTGATCATTTGCAGTCCTTTGCCGCTTCAGGATAATATAATGTATGCACACAATACATTATAATATACACAGAAAACAAATACAAAAGGGAAACGTTCTCAAATGATGATGTTGTGTATATGTAGTATTGCTCTTTCTGTTGCTTCAAAAAGAGCAAAATAACGTAAAACTCAAACAGTGCTCACAGACTATAGATGCTAGTTATACCTACGTAAGGTGCCTACATAATGTACGTGTTGGTACGGCAACAGTTAATCACATTTTGGACCCTTCATTTCCACGGCATTTCCAGCACAGAAGGCCAGAGATGGCGACAGCTGCCACCACACCCACTATGAAGCAGACGATGATGACGATGATGAGAGTAGCGGTATCATCATCATCATCATCATCCGGTATAGGACAGTTTAGAACCGTGCGGGGGGTAGGAGTGGAGGGGGTGGAGGTGGGGGTAGGAGCAAGGGGAGCGGGACGTCCAGCTGCACCTGGGGTGGCATGGTAGACAGACAGTAAGACACTATAGTTTGCCACATTCAAAGAAGTAGGAAAGTTGACCACAAAATTAACTTCATACGTGACATTTTAACCTACATAATTATCATGTGTGTATGTACACACTCTCCCCACACCTTTTTTGCAAGTGCTCACTTCTAATTCTTTACCTTTCTCTCACTTCGCACAGCAAAATAGCTGTTGTTAACTAGAGATTACTGAAACATGGATAGCTATGTTGAAAATCTAATGCATGTATATATGAGTCTTAGATACTACTTCAACTTCTTGTGGGAACTTTTGCAAGCGACGCACACAGGTTGACGTTGTGAACTGACTGTCAAAGAAGGTGATGTCCGGGCTCCTCATGATGTTGACATTTTTGAAAACAGAGATGCAGTGGATGGTGAAATTGGTGGAATTGAAACTTTCGAACAACCTCGCAGTGCCGGTAATGGTCATATTTAGATCACTGTAGGTATTGGCAAATCCATCGCTGACAAGAGTCTTTTCAAAAGTGATGGCGAGACCAGTTTCACCGGTTTCAGTGAACTCTGACAGATCGACCACCTGGTACTCTCCCAGCACCCAGTAGACTATGGTGTCCGGGGGGCTGGGGGGACTGGTACATCGGAACACCAGAGTCGAGGTTCTGTCAGTGATATTGCACTCGTTGCTGACATCGTCGCAGCCAATATCTATCGTGACGATCGGCTCCTCAGCTGTTAAGAGGGCTGGCGTGGGGAGAGAAAACAGTAACCTTACCGCACCTAACGAAACAATGCCGGGCTCTCCGCAACGCAACAGCCGCGAGGTAATTCAACTCCCTACACAAAGAAGCCCTCACCGTTTGCCGGCTGGCCAGCTAGAGCTGCGACAGAGACGGCCACCAGTACTGCCTGGAGCGACACAAACAGAGACATCGCGACACACCGGAGCGAAGACTTCTGTCAGGGCGGGGCGGTTCTTCGGCAGAGAAAATATTGGTGATTACGTCATTGTTATTGCACTGCTCTCTATATTGAAAGCACTGGCCTGCCGCCCTGCAAGAAGAGAGAGAGAGAGGATGTCTCGGTCGTTGCTCCTTGCGACACTTGTAGCCGCCAGCTACTTGGGTGTGTGTATCGGTAAGTTGGTTTCTTCTGTGCGAGCGAGCGGGGGCGCGCGTATGTCCTCCAGGTCCGCCGCCACACCGCCCCTACAGAAAACCAATGGGACTGAAGAAAGGAGTCCATTTTAGTGAGGTGTCCATAATTCAGGAGTTAAATTGCATGCAACAACTGTTCTTTGGGTAAGGAAAACGTGTCCTTTTGTCCTTGAGACGGTGTTTTAGCTAGCATCATTTTCCCTTTTTCCTCTCCATGCAGCTTCCGTGGAAGTACCAGCCCCTACGCTGGTCAAGACTAATGATGCCCCCGAGTGCATTCCACCATCGGCCATGGTTGATGGAAGGATAAACTACACCGCCAATTGTTTTTCACCCAGGGGGTCAGTCGTGTGGCTGATCGGGGATTACGCAATGGTGGACAGAGACCAGTTCAAAGGGGAAATATATGGAGTCTTCATTGAGGATCATGGACCAAACGACTCGAACATGACGCTCTTTCCTGAAGGAGCTGACTTTCTCTTGGAATCCTTTGGAGGCCGCTCCTTCACCATCAGATGTCAGACTATAGTTGACGAGGTTAATATCAGGAGGTCGGAGAATGTTTTTACATTCTATGGAGGATGTAAGTTGCACTATCAGAGAGGGAGGGGAGAGAAATATGGCTATTTTTAAAGTTTCTATTTTTAGAACTGTTGTCCTCATTCACTCCTTATTTCAGTTCGTCCAATTCCTGATCCTGAAGTGAGTAGTGCCCTGAAACGAGGCGACAATTACATCATCAAATTCACATATCAGGTATGTATTGTGGGTTGTGTGAACGTTACCTCACTCTCTGTGGCTCAGTGTCCAGACATGGCTGAAAGTTGCGTTGAGGACACGGACAAGGTACTCTATTCTCTAGATCTCTCTGAAGGCTCATGCTCCATGGCTGATGACTGCGGCACCGACGGGCGCATGGACTGGGAGTGTACCGACATCATGAGCCTAGACAGTCTAACAGCTACTCTGACTGCCCGTGTTGGTGACGACGGCTTCGCACCCTCCATCACAGAAATTCGTTAGAATGTCTCTGTTTCTTGTTCCTCCCTCGCCTTACTTTCATTTCTCCCCCAGCACCGGACTCGCTCACTGTTGAATGTGCATGTAAGTCTCTCACCTTCTCTCCCTTTACCCTCACCTTCTCTCCGTTGCATATTATAGCTGAAGATGATGATGGGGATTTTCCCCCTTGGCTAATAGCAGTCCTAGGAATAGTGGCCTTTGCTGCTGGTTTTGCTATTGTCATTGCTCCGGTTGCTGTATTTATCTGCGTTTGCAGGTCCAAGAATACACAGACATGTATGTGGGAATTTCACTTGTCAATCATTAGTTGACACACCCCCACTCTCTTTCTCTCCTCCAGCACCGAAGCCTACACACGTGAGGATGGAATCAAGGAATCATGAAGAAGAACGTGTGGCGAAACATGCTGAAGCTCTGGGTCATTAATAGTTTTGAGTGACGTTTCCCTGGACGCTATATAGAATGTTTTGTCTTTGCACAACACTATCCCAATACACTAGTGCATGCATATATAGCACTTTTTGTTCAGTAGCACTGTATTATGGTGGTTTGTTTTGAAGAACATCAGTCTGCTATCTACCTGTACACTGCTGCCGAAAATTCCACACATTTTTAGAATAATTGAGGACTAATATAAATCAATTTGGTGTATAGTAACCACACACATAATGTGGTCCCCCCAATTATGTTGCAATGTGCCCTGCCCTCAAGGGACTAATCTGGGGTTGGAGACCAGAGAACCTGCCCTCACCAGAACAAATGTGTGTGATGACTATTGAGAAGTTCTTGGTTGTATTGTGTATCATGCAGCGCCTGCCACGTCAAAGATCGGTCACAATGCTAGAGAGAGTTTAGTCAGCATGCAGCACAAGGCACAAACATTAGAGTATCAGCAGTAGGACAATATAAGCTCTTGGCTACCTTGGCAAAACTGACATATGATGCCATATGGAGGATGTGCAGTCTAGTCAGCAACGAGGGAGTGCAGTGAGAGGAAACTGCAAGTGTAGTTTACACACTAGTTACTATAAATGACCTGCTGTTCAGTTCCGGCACATTACAGCAAGGGTTAGTACAGCAGCTTATGAGGAGTGACTTGTTGGCATGTATCACCCGCCTGCTCTAAGTGGTTCAACTCCAGTGAACTGCTGCTATTCCACAACCTACAGTCTTCATAAGGAAGCCACGACAAAGAAAGTCAGAGAAACTGGAATCTCACACACCAGATGCAGCCTACAACTCTGGACATGTTTACTCTATTGTAGTAGGCCACTTCCTTTCTGAAACTAATCAGTAAGGGGTAAATCAGTGGGTTAGTAAGTGGCAGGGTGTTTCCCAGGGTATTTCCCCCAATAACTGCTCCTCAAGTCCCACTAGTTCCACACAATAATGAGCCTTTGTAATGTTCCACTGAAGGTTAGAACAGCAGTCAGGCTTAGAACAACATTAATTTTTAGCTCACTACAACGTTACACATGTTGATGATAGCATTGTGACATGTACAGTACAGTCGTGCTAAGAGGATGAGGAAAAGGAGGGGAGAGGGAGTTGAGAAATGGCCGCCTGGTGGAAGATGGCGGTTGCTCTGTCTCTGTCTCCTAGTTCTCCAGTCACCTGACCGAGATAGTACCCACACAACCAATCTCCTGGCAACAGTCTGAGAGCTGTGGAGAAGGAAAACCATTGATCCAGGACACTCATGAAGAGACATCTGAAAAACTAATCTCACCTGATTGGTAATCCTGCTGAGCAGCCTGCAGGTCGCCACGGCAACGATAGAGGTTTCCTCTGTTGAAGAAGGCATGCGCAGCGTGTGGGTTGAGGGAGATGGCACCTGAGAGGTCAGCCATTGCTCCTTCTCTCTCTCCCACCATCTCTCTTGCCAACCCTCTGTTTACTAACACCACGTCACCATGACTACCTCTTTCCAGGGCCTTGCTGTAACTCCTGGTAATGTGAAATGGGTACAAAATGTTACACAACAAAAACTTTTGTGGTTTCATGGAAACACAGTTGTAGATGACAATTTCAATTCAACATCAGATGAAATTCATTATCACTATTGATAATTCATGCATTTCAACATTGTACGTTGTGGCTTCCTGACCTTATAGCGTCACGGAAACGGTGTTCAGAAAACAATATGTTCCCGATGTTGAAATGACCCAGGGCGTACTTAGGATCTATTGTTAGTGCTCGTTGGTAGTCTTGCATGGCGTTAGGCCGGTCGCCAAGGAAACAGTGGACCACACCCCTATTGGTGAGTGTCTCGGGGGAGGGGAAGAGGAAGATGGAGCGAGAGAGATCCGACATGGCTCCCTGGAGCTGCTCCATTTGCAGACTGACAATCCCTCGTGCTGCCAGCAGGTCTGGACTCAGATCTGTCGGACCAGGAGAGAATTAAACTATATACAGTGAAATCCTTCTCTAAGGACACCCCTGAAATGACTAACAAGGACACGTTTTGAACTAATATGGACACTTTCGTCTGTCCTATTGGTGTCTGGATTAGAAGGGTTGCGCTGCATATGTACACTAAACAAGGGTTATGATAAGTATATTTTGGACAGTGTGCTGTGGTGACATGTTGAATCAACTTAGCCCCCAATCAACTGCAGCTATCACAACAGGAAAAACATACTCTAAACTCTATAGTTCTGCAGTTCATCTCACCCTGGTCCCTGGCAGAGCCCTCAGTTAGAGTGTTCCAGGCATCCATGAATCTTCCCTCTGACTGGAGGAGATATGCCATGCTGATCCTGGCAGACTCACTGTGTGGATCCAGTTCCAGTGCCTGGCAATAGTTTATATTACACATCTCAATAATATGTGCCCATCTACTTACGAAGTATAATATACATACACATGTATAAAATAACATGTGATGGAACTCTCAAATCTGGACACCACGTGTATAAAAAAGTGTTCTTACTATAGTCAGGTGTCCTTCTCAAAGGGTTAAATTGTAGGGATCATTCATTTCTATGGCTGACCTTAGAATAATCGTGTCTGGCGTTATCCCTTCCCTCCTCCGTCCCACTGTCCATATACACATCTCCTCTCCCCAACATGGCCTCTATGAAGACAGGGTCTAGACCTAGAGCTGATGTATAGGCCGCCAGAGATGCTGGAAGATTGCCGGCTCTGTGGTGACATAGTGCTAGTGCGTGGGGCAGTGACGGGTCCTCTGGAGTTAGCTGGGGAGAGGGGGAGGGAAGAATGTGTAGTGAACACATGTGCAAGAAACACACGTACACTATGAGGGGTATAATACTAACAGTATACTTTCAGTTTACTGTTAGTTTAAACTAACAGTATGACATTGAACTGAAAGTAGAGTGCCGTGGGGGTTCGAGTCAAAACACTGTCTGCCTGTTCCTGGGTGTCGTAGAGCTGTAAACTAGCATTGCCTCTTCGTACAATATGACTAATATGAGTGAAAAGAGAGGGGCTAACCTGTTGAGCTAGAGACAAGTCGTGTATGGCAGTGGTCATGTCTCCTCTCTCTAGACACAGCAGACCTCGGTTGACAAGTAGAGGGAGGAGGAGAGGAGAGGGAGGGAGGGAGAGAGGAGAGGGAGGGAGGGAGAGAGAGGAGAGGGCACTGCTATAGTCAGCCAATGCCTGTTGGAGAGCGAGGCAAAGTTTGGAGTAACATTTTGTTCCAACACTTGTTTTACGAAACTGACACCACAAAATCAGTTGGTAGAGCGCTCGCTCGCCTAGACTGCAGAGTGTCGTGGGTTCGAATTCCACCGAGGGCAACTCTTTTAAAAGTACTGCAGAGTGTCGTGGGTTCGAATCCAACCCAGCGCAACTCTTCTTCTTTTTTTAAAAAAAGGTAAAATTTAGACTGCAGAGTGTGGTGTGCTCCTACATACTGAGTGAGAGTATACTGTGCCATAGCACAGTGGTTTGAGGTTTGCCTTGTGTTGTGTTGTGTTGTAGATTCGAACCCCTACCAGCTGAGTTGCCCTGGTAGCTCAGTGGGTAGAGCGCTCGCTTAGACTGCAGAGTGTCGTGGGTTCGAATCCCACCCAGGGCAACTCTTCTTCTTTTCTTTGAAAATAAAGAGCTGTCCTTGGTGTAGTTGACTTGCCGTTGCCTTGCCTTTCTACCTCGCTACCAAGTTGTTGAGACGTCAATAATATCTGAAGTGTAAGCACTTGCAGATCAATGAAAGATTGGCTGCAAAATGCCACAGAACAGTACAACATGAGAGAAAGACTTGCCTTTTCGAAGTGGCCCAAGGCATGATATGCCTGAGCTCTGTTGTAGAGCGGAAGGTAGACATGAGACGGTGCCAACTGAATTGACTGTGTTAAGTCTTCTATTGATGACTGATAGCCCGCATTCAGATACTTTACCACACCTCTGGAGGGAGAGAGAGAGATTTGGTAAAGGTGACTAGTTATAGCAGTAGAATGACAGCCCTGCAATAAGGACATATGGACACTTTCTTCTGTTCAATTGATGTCTTGATTAAAGGGGTCGTATCATGAGGTAAGGTAGAACATTACCTGTACAGGAAGGCTCTACAGCTGTGTGGAGAGAGAGAAATGGCCTCATTACAGTTGAGAATGGCTTTAGCCAGTCTGCCCTCTCTTGCAAACTGAGCTGATCTTGTCAGGTATGCCTGCAGTAGGGAGCTCACATACGTTACATGTACATTGAGCAAGTACATGCACAAACCTACCCTGTATGACTGAGGGTTTGCAACCAGTGATCTATTGATATCTTCCAATCCAGACTTATTCTGCCCCAGACGAAGGCTGGCCACACCCCTCATGTAGTACACCATCTCATGAAAAAGGCGTGGCACCTGCCCCGCCCCATGCCCCGCCCCTAAAACCTTCAAAACTTTGTCCTCTTCCCCCTGCATACAGGTGGGCAACGCCCAGAACAATCCTGCACTCTGATTGGTCGGTTTCAGTCACGTGACTCTCAGGTGACCCCAGAACTTGAATGGCTTCCCAATAGCGACCGGCTTTCGTCAGAAGTTTCCCTTGTAGCAGGGAGTGAGAGGGAAGAGCCGTCGCTATGGATACTGCCTGCAATGTCGGACAGGATATTTCGTAATGTTTGTCGCCATAGAGATAATACAAACCTCGTCATTTTCATGAAGGAATGCAGCAACGAGGGCCTTAACGGCCGAAGGCTCATCGTTCATCGTCAACTTCCTCACAATCCTAAACATTACGTAATGATGATGTAATAACGATGACGTCATTGTACACGTACAATGCGTGTTCCTTGGCTCTGGGGGTGTTGTGTGAGAGTCTGGAGAGGTTTCCTCTGAGGATGTAGGCAGTGGTGGTGTCAGGTGACATGTGGACTAGTCTGCTGTAGTCTCTCTCCGCTTCCTTTAGCTACACCACAGACAGGGGGGAAATAATAACAGAGAAAACGAAAAAAGCTTCAATATTAGCATGATGTTCTTTGTTATGTGCCAAGAAGAGGCTTATGCGGAACCCCTCTCTAAGGACACTTCTGAAATGATCTCTACCCAAAAACAGTTCTTGCACCGTGAAAAAAAAGTTCATTGGTGCCCATATTTACAGCATTAAATTATTCACCAATACTCCATACGGAAATTGTCACGAAATTAGCTGTATATACCTTTCCCTGGCAGAGAAAGGCCTGTGCTCTGGCAAGGAGGGCAGAGGTTGAGGTTGGGTCAACTCTCAGTGCAGACGACAGGCAGCGAACAGCTCGTGCTGGGTTGCCGAGGAAGGTGTGGTGGAGAAGGCCAGATATGAGGTGGGCGGAGAAGAAAGAGGGGTGGAGGGAAATGGCTGAAGTCAGGTCAGACAGAGCCTCCTGGTAGCTGGAGCAAGATGGATTACCACAACATGTAGCAACACATTATTGCAGCAAGCTAATGAGAATGTGAAATACGCGTAAAAAGAAAAAGTTTTTGTTTATTTTTTTGGTTGTTACTGTGTTTTTTGTTGTTTGTTGTTGTTTTTGTTTCATAATTTTTCTGTTCCTTTTTTCTGTTTTTTTTCTCTGTACCTCTGTATAATATGTATGCTGTATCTCATTGTAGTAAGAAAATTGAGAGGAATTACTAAAACGCACCAGTGTAGTTTGACGTAGACCAGGGCCCTATAGAGATGTATACTAGCGGTCAGGTGTGAGGAAGAAGACGAGAGAAGAAGAGCCACACTGAGATCCCTGAGGGCCCAACGAGGATCTAACTGCCGCATGAGACAGCCACGCCAGAACCTCGGTTGAGGGTCCTCTGGGGCAAGGTGTACTGCAGTACACAGCTCTCGCAATGCTTCCTCCTGCCTCCCCTGGAATTAGTGATTACATCATCGGGGTTTAGAACGATGTAACGGCCTTACCAGGTGCATGAGTGCCTGAGCTCGTTGAACTCTGACCCTTGTGAGGGTGGGTTGTGAGTGCAGTACATGGCAATAGTTAGTTTCGGCCTCCGCCCATTTCCTGGAGAGTGTCAGTACAAAACAATGGAGAAGGAGAATAGGCAAAAGAGTGGCTGTGAATGAAGAAACACCCACTTTGGACCTTTCTGGCTAGTGGCTAGTGATTATGAACGTAGCTGTAGATGAAGACTGACTTTTCTCTAAGACAATGATCTCCGACTTTCTCAAGAGACATGAGATCACGAGGGGTAAGGTTCAGCACCATCTGACGACAGAGAAAGAAAAAAATCCATAGGAAAAACATTACTAACCATGGATTTATGTTTTTTTGGTAAAACAAAATCTTATGAACCATATTCGATGAATGACGTATTTAGGCAAAACTTACTAGCCATGCATAAAAAATAACTGAATGTTGTATGCACAACTTAAACTGATTCATGGATTGTTTAAAGCAAACTCACGGAAAAAAATGGGCCAGCCCTCCATCTCTCCAGACAGACGTCTATGGATTGTTTTAGGCAAGATGCATGAATGGCAAGGTTGGAAAAAAATGGGCCAGCCCTCCTTCTCTCCAGACAGACGTCTATGGATTGTTTTAGGCAAGATGCATGAATGGCAAGGTTGAAAAAAATGGGCCAGCCCTCCATCTCTCCAGACAGACGTCTATGGATTGTTTTAGGCAAGATGCATGAATGGCAAGGTTGAAAAAAAATGGGCCAGCCCTCCTTCTCTCCAGACAGACGCTATGGATTGTTTAGGCAAGATGCATGAATGGCAAGGTTGAAAAAAATGGGCCAGCCCTCCATCTCTCCAGACAGACGTCCATGGATTGTTTTAGGCAAGATGCATGAATGGCAAGGTGGAAAAAAAATGGGCCAGCCCTCCATCTCTCCAGACAGACGTCTATGGAATGTTTTAGGCAAGATGCATGAATGGCAAGGTTGAAAAAAATGGGCCAGCCCTCCATCTCTCCAGACAGACGTCATGGATTGTTTTAGGCAAATATTTCATAAAGAAAAACATTTGTGGGCCAGCCCTCCATCTCTCCCTAGACAGATGTCTACGGACGCAGTGCAATGCCGAACTATTGAGAAATATGGGTCAGTGGTAGATTCATGGGTAAGGGGAGGAACCAGAGCTGTTCCCAGCCAATGCTCTGGACCACCTGACACTTTAGTGCAGGTCCGGTGAGTCAGTGAGTTGTTTGGTTTTTAGCACATTTCACACATTTAGAGTATGCAGGCTTTCCTGGACCTACATTATAGTCGTGAAGGGCCTTGTTGTGATGTCCTAATATTTCATAGACACCAGCTCGTTCCCTCAGCAGCTCAGGACTATCTGGACACATTGCAATGGCCTAGGAACAGAGCAATCACAGGAGATATTAAAGACTTTATGTGGTACAGTTTTGGTGAGTGTTTTTGTAGAAAGTCTGTTACTCTTGAAACCAGTTTCATAAAGATCCCATTTTACCTAAGGCTTGGGGGAAAAGAGCTGTCGTGGGTGTAGTTGACTTCTTTGTTCTGCCTTTGCCTTTACGTACGTATGTGTGTCACACGCATTTATATGTATAAACCACATATGTGGTGCATTTGTGTCGAATTAAGAATAGTTGCAAAGTGTATCATATATATATGTACTTGGGAGAGAAGTGGCAGAGAGAGGGAGGGATCCGTCTTCTTGTTATGGTGGACAAGTGCCATCAGTGACATGAACACAAGTCCAGCCTCGCAATCCTGAGAGACGAGAGAAGAGGAGGGGGAGGAAGATGCGATGGTCTGCAGGTCAGCAAGAGCAGAAGAGTGGGAGCCAGCCGTGAGGTGGAGCAGATGTCTGGTCCAGAGAGCCGAGGAATAGGAGGGGGAGAGGGAAAGGGACCGGTTTACATCTCTCCATGCCTCCTGCAGCCTGTAGGAGGGAGGGACAAATGTACAGATAGGCATCTGAATCGTCAAAATGGCCACTTTATACACACGTACAATAGACTACGGAAACTATGTACGTACCTGCCCATCTTCCTAAGCAAAGCTGCTCTCTGGCTCAGCAGACACGCCGTCTCTCCGTCTTTCTCCATCTTCTCATCTACCTCCTCACACTGCACAGGGGGAACTTCAATTATTGCAGGGGCCAAATATTAGTTCCCCACCTCTTCCTCCCATGATTTTAGGTCCCCTTCACAAGTAGATGTCGTCCGTAATTCAATCACATCTTCTTTCTCCTGCCCCTCCTCCCTCCCTCTCTTCCCTCCCTTCTCTCTTTCCACAATCTCCTGTTCTTCCTCACCAAACCCTCCCTCGGGGATTGACGAACCAATCAGAGCTCGCAGCTGGTCGCCATGGTAATACTGTGCCAACGCCCGCCGACACTCACGGAGAGCCTCAGGAAACCACACCCCCCACCAAAGTTCCTGCGTCCAGGTCCAGGGGTCAGAGTTCACTGGAGCTCCATATTTGGTCATCAGGGCAGTGAAGTCATCATCACAGTAGTGTGAAATGGAAAACCTGAGCAAGTGAGCAAGTTGCAAATTGTTAATCGCAATTTTTTTTATCCTCAAGGTGCAATTTTTCGATTATTATTAAGATCCCTAATCTGCAATTTTTATTTATTTTCGATACTTAATCAGCAATTTTTATTAGGGCCTCGATACTTAAGTTCACACCCTAAGTAGGGCTAGGGCTTAGGGCCTTGATACTTAAGTTCATACCCTAAGAAAGTAGGGCTAGGGCTTAGGGCCTCGATACTTAGGTTCATACCCTAAGTAGGGCTAGGGCTTAGGGCCTCGATACTTAAGTATTGGACTAAGTAGGGCTAGGGCTTAGGGCCTCGATACTTAAGTAATTGGACTAAGTAGGGCTAGGGCTTAGGGCCTCGATACTTAAGTTCATACCCTAAGTAGGGCTAGGGCTTAGGGCCTCGATACTTAAGTTCATACCCTAAGTAGGGCTAGGGCTTAGGGCCTTGATACTTAAGTAGGGCTAGGGCTTAGGGCCACGATACTTAGGTTCACACCCTAGGGCTTAGGGTCTCGATACTTAGGTTCATACCCTAAGTAGGGCTAGGGCTTAGGGCCTCGATACTTAAGTTCATACCCTACGTAGGGCTAGAGCTAGGGCCTTGATACTTAAGTAGGCTAGGGTTAGGGCCTGATTACTTAAGTAGGGCTAGGGCTAGGGCCTCGATACTTAGGATTACCCTAGTAGGGCTAGGGCTTAGGGCCTCGATACTTAAGTCATACCCTAAGTAGGGCTAGGGCTTAGGGCCTTGATACTTAAGTTCATACCCTAAGAAAGTAGGGCTAGGGCCTCGATACTAAGGTTCATACCCTAAGTAGGGCTAGGGCTTAGGGCCTCGATACTTAAGTTCATGCCCTAAGTAGGGCTAGGGCTTAGGCCCTCGATACTTAAGTTCATACCCTAAGTAGGGCTAGGGCTTAGGGCCTCGATACTTAGGTTCATACCCTAAGTAGGGCTAGGGCTTAGGGCCTCGATACTTAAGTTCATTCCCTAAGTAGGGCTAGGGCTTAGGGCCTTGATACTTAAGTAGGGCTAGGGCTTAGGGCCACGATACTTAGGTTCATACCCTAGGGCTTAGGGTCTCGATACTTAGGTTCATACCCTAAGTAGGGCTAGGGCTTAGGGCCTCGATACTTAAGTTCATACCCTACGTAGGGCTAGAGCTTAGGGCCTTGATACTTAAGTAGGGCTAGGGTTTAGGGCCTTGATACTTAAGTAGGGCTAGGGCTTAGGGCCTCGATACTTAGGATCACACCCTAAGTAGGGCTAGGGCTTAGGGCCTCGATACTTAAGTTCATACCCTAAATAGGGCTAGGGCTTAGGGCCTCGATACTTAAGTTCATACCCTAAGTAGGGTTAGGGCTTAGGGCCTCGATACTTAGGTTCATACCATAAGTAGGGCTAGTGCTTAGGGCCTCGATACTTAAGTTCATACCCTAAGTAGGGCTAGGGCTTAGGGCCTCGATGCTTAAGTTCATACCCTAAGTAGGGCTAGGGCTTAGGGCCTCGATACTTAGGTTTATACCCTAAGTAGGGCTAGGGCTTAGGGCCTCGATACTTAGGTTCATACCCTAAGTAGGGCTAGGGCTTAGGGCCTCGATACTTAAGTAGGGCTAGGGCTTAGGGTTTAAGTTTATACCCTAAGTAGGGCTAGGGCTTAGGGCCTCGATACTTAGGTTCATACCTTAAGTAGGGCTAGGGTTCCTTATTTTGCAGTGATTATGCTCAATCTGGGACATGGTTTCGATAATAAAAAGTCGTAATTTCCCCCATAATTTCATAGCAAATATGTGTACACTGCAGCAATTAAGTTGCCTACATGTATACCTTCTGTGACGGCCGTGTTTCTGCCCCTCGAACTCTGCTTCACTGGTTGCCAAGGGATACGAGGCTCTTCGCAACCTCTGTCGACCTCTGCTGGCATCCAGAGCCTCTCTAGCCAGTTTTGTTCTGAGGATGGCGCTGGAGGTCAGGACTTGTGACCGCCTCTTTCTTCTCCCTCCTCCTCTCCCCTGTAACAGATTACATCATCATTACATCATAGTTTTTGACCACGTGATCCACGTCACATGACAGTATATTCTACTAAAATGCATTATGGCAAGCAATTGCCATTGCGAAATTTCAGCGGCTTACAAGTATAGAGTATGTAAAAAGTGATGTGTGCTTACAATGCTCTATGAATCTCCTTCGCGGGAGTCAGGATCACATGATCCACACAGTGGGCGTCACATGACAGTCATGTGTACCTGTATGGCCTGTCTTCTTAGTCTCCAGCCAGAGCTCGAGAGAGATAGAGATGTGTCTAGTTGTCTCTCTCCGCCTCGCGACTGTCTTCTAACTCGACCTGCACGCACAGAGTGTTGCAGCTAATTTCTCATTGGTCAATAACCAAAGAAGTCAACTACAACCAGGGCAGCTCCTTCCTTGGAAGAAAGAGCTGCCCTACAGGTGGGATTTGAACCCATGACACTCTCCACTCCAGGCAAATGCTCTACCACCTGAGCCACAGCAGGTAGGGGTTCATACCACACAATAGGAATATTATGTATGGAGATAGAGATAGTAACTGGGAGAGAGTGCAGAACCTCGCGGCACACTGATGGAGTGGTCCAGACGAGAAGACTGTCTCTGGGCAGCCAGACTGCCAGACTCTCTGTCTCCCAATAGACTCCTCCTCTGATTGGTCACTTCTCTAAGAACGATGTCATACTCTCTCATTGCCATGGCAGCCATGGGACTGGGATCAACTTTGGGTTTCGGAAGATGTTGGGGAGGAGACAAGGAAGTGGGGGAGGAAGGAGAATCTGGTTCAGTTGGACGTTGCGCTGTTGGTGAGGCTGGTGAAGAAGGAAGTGTTTCACTGGTCTCAATGACATCATTATGTTCCCTGATGATATCATTCAGTTTTCGGACATGTGCGTCTGTAACTGGTTCCTCAGAAGTTCTGCATCAGTTGAAAAGAGAAAAAAGTACAAAAAAATTTCACCAAATTTTGCCTCATGCATGCAATACACAGTTTTGGAGATTGCTCTTTTTGCGACAAACCTTGCACGAAAGGTCTTTAGTTGGGGTGAGAGATGTGGCAAAAGGTGAAAAGTCACTGTGCGAGGTCGCAGACTCAGTTTGGGAGGGACTGGTTGCCATAGCAAGCTAAGAAGAAACACCATGACAACCAGGCACATGTAAGAGAGGTGACAGACTTCGTGGGGGTTTGGGCAATTTCCAGTCGTTTCCCTGCTGCTGTCCAAACACCCCCACTCTGATCAGTAGCAGAACCCCCTGAGTCATGTGATCTCCCTGCCTGATCATGTGATGGGTCACATGACAGCTCATGTGATCCCCGGGAGATGCTCAGACGCTGCTGAGCCTGTACGGCAGCTGGCAGTTCAGCCGACAGTGGCTCTGTGGAGAGTTTAGTGACATATGGCTTCAATTGAGGAATTGGTTGTTTTCGTAAACAGAAATGTTTAGGACACAATCCAAACCTGTCCTGAATGTGGAATGAGTTAACGAAGCCATATATACCAGTGCAGAAATGGTGCATGGAGGTGTGAGAAGCCATATACTGGACACCAGCAGCTGCAGTAGTCGCAGTGCGTCTGGAGGAGAGAGGGAAGGAGGGAGGGAGGTGAAGGGAGAGGGGAGTTCCATGCAGAGACATTATTTCCTCCATCGTCACAGGACCAGAGGAGAATGCCAGCCCCTTCTGTACATAGGGAGAGTAGTTACTTTGACAACAGATATGGTTACCTTGACAACTCTCACAGCAATCTGATTGCTCCGAGTACTTTCACCGATGGTCACCCTTTCTTCCACCAGTGACAAATGGTCTCTACTGCCTAGTTCCTCGTTGGGTCCCAGACCACAATCCATTTCCCTTTCATCCACTGTTTTATCCACATCTTCACAACTGGCATTGATTTCTTCACCATGTCCCATTTCAACAAAATCTGCTCCGCCACCATCGCGTACAGTTTTCATGTCTGCACGATCCACCATTTCACTGCTTCTGGTCTCTAGTTCCAAATCAACTCGCACAGAGCTGAACAATTCGTAGCCTGCCACTTCTCCCTCTTTCGTGACCTCATCCTCCATTTCCTGGTCTTCACCAGATCTTTCCCTTCTCTCTCCTCTCTTCCCAGATTCAGCAGCTAAGTCCTCCTCTTCCTCCTCACTCCCTCTCTCTGATCCTGAGAGTGCAGTGTGACCAGGTGTGTAAGGTGAGAGGGAGGGGAGGGAGAGGGAGGGGAGGGGGGAGGGGGAAGGTTGTGACACTGAAGGTGACGAAGGAACGAGAGATGAGAGTTCTGATAACCGTCGTTCTTGAGTTTTGGTCTCCACGGCAACCATTTCTTCGCTGGAACTGGGAGTTAGTGAGGACACAGCTGATGTTGAGCGGAGCTCCGGAAGAGGGTGTAACTTCGGGACTACCAGTGGGCGTGGTTTGGTGGGAAATGGGTGCGGCTGATTTTCTGATTGTTTGCAGCCTTTGTCGTTGGTTTCTCTTTTACCATGCAGTTTCCATGACGATACAGGTGGGAGTTGGCGTGGTTTTTGGGTGTGGCTAACAGGTCCGGAGGTGTGATGGAGAGAGGAGATGGCAAGGGACTTTAGCTGAGGTCGCGATGTCGTTAGCACAATCTTCTTCTCTGCACTCTTAGCTTTCTTCTTTCTGTCAGACAACTTCACTGGCTGGAGCTAAAGGGTTGAACACTTGTAAAACAGCAACATCGAAAGTTTGATTATGATACACTTGTGATGTTAGTTTAGTACCAACTCACTAGATGAAAAAGCGAAAGTTTATGCAACCTGTTATGCTACACTGTGATGTTTGAAGAGTTTATATAGTACCAACTCACTAGATGATGTGAGGAGGGAGAGAGGGAGCGGGGCAGAGTAGCTAGAGACTGGTTCACCCCAGTTTCCATCAGATTCCTCTCCAGAGAACCCTGCAGTCGCTTTGTTTGTTTCCATGTGCCCAGCTATGACGTCATGGCTCACCTTTTCTCTAACATAGTCTAATTCCCGCTGCATTTTCAGCGCTCGCCTCCTGTTTGCGGCGTACTTCCTGCAAGATAAACGAATAGGGAGATGCGAACGGTATAAAACTACAAGCGTTTCGCGTATCTTTGTGTTACCTAGGGTCGGCCATCTCTCTTGCAGCTCTTCGCAGTTGCCAATAGCAACGTTTGGGTGCGCACTAATTAGCTAGTCACGTGTAGTAAAGATGGACTTGTTTCGAGGCGCCGTATCTCTACTCTACAGACGAAATCTGGTGCTACAGCAGTTGGAGGTGAGGTGGCGAGTCCTCCAGACGGCAGGCGGGTTCATCAGCCGTCGCTACGGAGCCGTATCTACGGCTGCAGTGATTGTGCTGTTACTGGACCTCGCCCTGGGCTGGACCGCCGCGTGGCTCTGGAAACACTACAATGCCGGGGGAATACTGGAGCACGGCGTCGCTCGCTACACGCTCTCGAGTCTGCGAGTGACGCGAGGGCTCCTGGACTGGGTTATGGGTGCTCCAGCCGGTCTGAAACTGAACACTCCGCTGAGTCTGTTCCTTGGCTCTCGCTGTCTCTATCTCCTGAGACTGTGGGAGATCTTCTACCGCGATTTCCTCTCCTTCTACCTTCCTCTCCTCATCCCCCTTCTCCCTGCACTCACCTCAACGCTGGGCCTGTCTCTTTCCCTCTCCCTCCTTCACGACTTCTTCAAATTTCTCAACCTTTGCCACATCTGTTTCTTCGTTTTTTCCTCTCGTCTCCTAAAACTACAGTTATCAGCTCTTCTGTCTCTATCACGCCTCTTTCGCGGCAAGAAATGGAACGTTTTACGTCAGCGAGTCGACTCCTGCGATTACGACACTAATCAGTTGTTGCTAGGGACGATTGTATTCACAGCCCTTCTGTTCCTGTTGCCAACGACAACAGTGTTTGCAGTCCTGTTCCTCTCCCTTAGAGTACTGCAGTGGACGGTGCAGTTGATGCTCCGAGTGCTGGTGGTGGGCATTAATTGGACCACCTTCACCTTCTTCAATACACTAGAGAGATTTGGACGAGAGGAACCGCTGTTGAAGCTGAGAATGAAGGAGAGGGAGGGAAGGAGGGAGTTGGTATGGAGAGGGAAGAGGTGGAAGTTAGGTGATTTGAAGAAAAAGGTGGAAAAGGCAGATGTGGATTGCATCGTCAGAGATTTACTAGGAGAGAGAGAAGGGGATACCCGTTGTCTCCCCCTGGCAACAGTTGCCGGGCTGTGGACTACCATCATTACCTAATCGTTCTCTTAATCACTGAACGTAGGTAGAAATGTGCTTTTTTCTCTTGGCATCACATGGTCTAATATCTTCATGTGATGAGACTATGAACTTCCACTCGTTTCCGTGAACCCAGAGAGCGAAATAGAGGCAAGATATATTATATGAAGAAAAGGGATAGGAACCGTGGAGACACACCGTTCCTATTCCACACTCCAATTGTAGTGAGGAGATGGCTGGTATGTCATTTCGTTTACTCGTGAACCTGTAAAAAAAAGGCAATTTAGAAGGGTTATCGTTTTTGTGCATGTCGCAAATGTTTCTTCGCAACCTTACCAGATATAATAATAAGAGCTCTATTTACTACTACCATAATAGTGTGGCTATCCTCTAGTTTTGCTGCTAGTCAGTCTGCGATACTCCTGACAAGACTTCGGCATTTTGTCTTTCGGCACATCCCTGAATCCCTGTCTTCTCCTGGCTGCATAGCACTCCTCCCTCAGGTCCTGCTTCCTTACACTCAGCACCTGCGGTCATGTGACAGTCATGTGACGAGTCATACAATCCTGAAATGCAATCTGATTGGCTCACATCTCTCTCCAGTTTCCTAACGGCTTCAGCAGTGCTGTATTCTTGACCAAATGACTCCTGAAAAAACAGCGAGTTTTCACAAAAGAGATACGTTGTGCGCAACCTTGTTGCCACTATACCTTAACAAAGTAGGGAACACTGTGCAGTTTAGTGTACCTCTCAACAGGATGTGAGCTACAGGAAATGAGGAGTCGACAGGAAGTGATGTAGACTGCACAAATTAATGGTCAGAAAGTGAGGAAGAGGAAACGTACCTGGTGCGGTAGAACTGGTATGGAGGAGAATAGAGGAATGGGTAGATAAAGGTGCTGAACA
Organism: Geodia barretti; assembly: GCA_030341885.1. Lineage (NCBI taxonomy): Eukaryota > Metazoa > Porifera > Demospongiae > Tetractinellida > Geodiidae > Geodia > Geodia barretti. The sequence goes on along the minus strand of CASHTH010002713.1, from coordinate 16,933 downwards.
GAGATAGGAAGAGGATGAGGAAGACGGGCATCATTTGGAACAGCTGAAACCAACCACTGAGTGGCTGCTGGAGAGGTCAGGGATCAATGTAGTGTGTTACCATGGCTACCATTTTACCTCTCTCCTGTTGCCATGGTGATAGGAAAAATGAGTTCGTCTTCTTCTAGGAATGTCCATGAACACTAGAGAAATATCATGTACTGTAGTTGTACACTGAGAGAGAGGGAGGAAACTAACTGTCGTCGAAATGGAAATTGTCTCCAAAGAATGATCTAAATAGATCTTCTGGGTCCAGGTCACCATGGAAACCACGATGGAACGAGGCTCCGCCCCCTGACTGTGACCTACGAACCCCGCTCTCACCGTACATGTCGTACCTGTGACAGAGACAGGAAGTCATGTGACTTAGTTATGAGTCACATGATTATCACACACACACACACACACACCTTTTTCTCTTGTCTTTGTCACTCAAAACTCCGTAGGCATTGCTCACCGCTAAAAAAGATTACATCATAGACAATGACATCATCCAAATTTGTGATGGCAGAGAATTTATTTTTCGGAAAGAAATTTTTAACAGGTGAAAATCTGATAAAAGGCAGAGCAAAAAATTAGTCGAAGATAATTTGATGTGCAAATTTCGGCAGATTCAGCAACAGACTTGTACTCTCACTGTTTTACCTCTCATTTACATACAAACTCCCTTTGAAGAGTTTATCTTCCCTCTAGGCATTGCGTTGTGGAACAACAAGATGAGTCAAACCTCTAAAAGCCTCGTCTGCCTTGGGAGCTCTGTTCTTGTCGGGGTGGAGCTGGAGGGCCAGTTTCCTGTACTGTTTCTTGAGATCTGCCTCACTGGCGTCTCGAGACACCCCCAGTACCTCATAGTAGTCTCTGCAACGTAGAACACTGCCGACACAGAGAGAGAGAGATGTCTGAGTGGTCTGATGGTATTACGGGATATTCACACAAATCCTACTAGTTTTAATAAGAGTCCTGCTTTACAAAACACATTAGTGAAATCTGTGTTGTCTGGTTGAGGGTTAATGTGTGAGTTAATGTAGCAATGTCCATTGAGGAGCGTTCGTTTTCTCTCTATACCTTTCTACTGCCTCTCCTTGTTCTGGTGTGTGGTTAGCTCTTTCCCCTTCTCCTCCCCTCTCCTCCTCCTCCTCTTCTGGGCATCCATCACTTTGTCTTTGCCTCACACCCTCATTCCCTCCCCCTCCTCTCCCTTCCCCCGCTTCCCTGCAGTTTTCAAGCTCACTCAGGAAATCTGTAGAGTACACAACTCTAATTATACGGAGCCTGAAAACGAAAGTAATATTGAAAATAGTACGATATTCCCTCACCCTTGGCTTTCTGGTTGTCGTTGGGGTAGAGTTTTAGCGACTTTTCTGCCATCCGCATCGCCTTATCCAAGTCTCCGTCGTCTCTCGCCTTCTCCGCTTTTCTTAGACACACCATCGCTTGCTCCTTGTTTGCCGTTTCCATTATTCAACTTCTCCACACACGTACACCCCCCGGTACAACTGCACGCTCGTCCTCTAGGAAAAGTGCTGAATAGGCAACTTCGTGACTACAAGCCCCGCCCACTTCCACGCCCACTAACTGATTCTGTATGGAAGAGAGATGAAGCTAAAGTTTCTCTGCAATAATCGCCTCAGCGAGGCCCAACTGCAGGGACTGAAGACACACACATACAGGTATTACGTCACAACTTCACTACGTTGCGCGCGGCGGCTTCAGAACTTTCTATCTCTCCCTTACATATCTCCCTCATCTTTCTGTCAGTGCTGAAGGTACGTCGTTTGTGGAACCTGTTATGCAGGTGTATTGGCGTTGGTTGGTTACCAAGGTAATGTCAAACTTTACATGACTATCTGATCTGATATGTTTTTGACATTGACGCAAATGCACATGAACTGAAAGAATGGCCTGATAAAAATAGCACTGTTTACTACTGTTTGTGAACCATCCAATCCAGACACCAATGGGACAGTGTCCATATTAGTGAGGTGTCCTTATTTCAGGGGTTGAACTACACGCAAGAAGTATTCTTGGGGGAAGAAAGGTGTCCTAATCATTTCAGACGTTCGCCATCCCCGCAGATCCCACTGTGGGTGGCTCCTAATCTCCTCACTGGAGTTGGCTTCCTCGTCAACTTTGCCACCGTACTCCCTCTGTTGCTATTGGATACCAACCTAGAGGGCGTGGCACCCTCCTGGCTCTACGTCGCCGCTGGAGCCGGGTTCTTTATCTACCAATCTCTGGATGCCATCGACGGGAAACAAGCCCGGCGGACCGGTTCTGCAAACCAGTTGGGCGAGTTATTTGACCACGGCTGTGATGCCGTCTCCATGTTCCTCATCCTGATGTCGGGGGCGTCGGCTGTTGGTATCCATGACTACCCAATATCACTGCTGGTGTTTGTGGTTCTTCTGAACCAAGTCAACTTCGTATACCACTGGCAGACTTTCGTCTCCGGGACACTCCACTTTAACCTGTTAGCCACTAAATTTACACTGTCTCTTAACCTGTTGGCCACCAATTTTAATGTCTGCAGTACTCTTAAGTGTAACCAGTTAGCCACTAAATTATGTTAATTTTGTGTGTGGGACCATCAACTTAGTTAGCATCTACGCACTGCTCAAGTTTAACCTGTTGATAACTGAATTCACTGCCAGTTTTAACCCGTTTGTCCAGTTTCGACGTCACTGAGGGACAGTTTACGTCAATAGGCCTGTTGCTGGTACGAGGGATTTTTGGTCTGCAGTTATGGGATATCGAGGTACAACGGAATTGGGCTGAAACTCACATTCCTGTTTTACTGTCATGTCCATTCCCCCATTCCCCTACTACCCCATTACCCCATTCCCCTACTACCCCATTCCCCCATTCCCCAGCTCCCAGTAGTAAACATCCGACTGAAGATGGTGTTGATTGCTGTGATACTATCTTTCTCCTTTCTAAACCTGCTCCAACCATTCTCAGTCATACTGACAAGAGGAGTTGGGAAGAACGGAACCACTGTTGCAGTGAGTGTCTCCTCCTTATCACAGTAGTGAAGAATGCTTTAGGGATGAAAAACTGTTCTTCTGCTTTTACAAATCAATATTTGTTGTATGCGTACATGATCCATGCAACATTATGCATGAAATATAGTTTTTTCCTATTGTGTCCACATATTGAAATTGCACTGTAATGAATGATGTAAGGACAGTTTCTCTCTCATCCCTCCAGAACACAAGTGTCCTGTCTCCCCTAGTAACAATGATGATATTAGTTCCGGTGCCATTTCTCTACTATTCCTCTTCTCCCTCTCCCCTCCGCTCTCACTCCCTCCTCTTCATGTCGGCCACCACTCTGCCTGCTGTTAAAGCCACCATCACCATGATCGTAAGAACCACTCTAGCTGGAAAGTTTGGGTCGTATTTGGGTTGTAGCTACAGTTGAACCCTTCTCTAAGGACACCCCTGAAATGAGGACACCTTTTCTTTCCCCAAGAACAGTTCTTGTATGCTATTTTGATCAGTGATAGTTCTTGTATGCTATTTTGATCAGTGATAGTTTACACCCCTGCCCCCTCAGTTGTCCAGTATGACCAAGACCCCCTACCCTCTACTGTACCCCCTATATTTGGCCCCCTGGTTTACTCTCCTCAATGTCCTCATCGGCTCACCACTCCCTGAAATACCTCTCCTCTTTGTCGTCACAGTGAGTTGCTCCCGGCAATAAATTCTGATTACAAACTGAATAATATATTCAAGGTGTTCCTTATTTGGAGTATATATTTTGTCACAAGTATTCAATTCCCCACCATTAGGTCTGGGAGGTGGTAGACATCGCAGTGTTCTGCGTGACCGTCTGTCTCCAAGTTGCCAACTTTATTCAAGTCCCCATCTTCACCCTCCCTCCCAATGCATCCCCTCCCACCTCTGACATCACCATGACAACCTCCAAACACCCACATAGCTAGGTCCATTGTGGCTCTTCTGCTGATTCAAAGGTTCCTTCATTTCGATTTCACAAGGCAGTTTTACCCTCGGCGCGCATGCGCAGCGAGGGTACTGTAGTTGGGTCTACATCTCACCTCTCGAATGTCTGTTCGTCCCAGAAACGATACCATCTACCCAACGGGTGACGAAGGTCAGAAAATATGTGGGGTTTTCTCTGAAAATGCTCTAGAGCGCTTCCAGCATTGTATGGCCGGCTAATGACATTTTATCGCAGGCGGATAATGCGCATGCGCTTATATTTAGCACCCGGTCCGCTTGCTCTGTCTATCTTGAAGGCACAAGAAGTCACAACGAATGGCGTGTATCGACTCTCGCGTGCTATCTACTACTGTAGCTAGCCCGTGTCAGACTCTCTGCGAGCTACTTCGCCGAGGGTTTGCACTTTAGTGCTTTTCATTTACACTGTTCCCATTCAAGTAATGGGTGGTCTGATGGATAAGCACCCCCTCTCTTGATCCTGGTTCGATCCCGGGGGTGTGCGCCTTTTTTACAATGATGTAGGAGTGTTGGCTGTTGGTATAAGTGGAACGTTTTTTCATCACTTCTCAAGGCCAGCCCGAGTGGCTAGGTGGTTAGAGCCGTGGGGACTGACACCATAGGTGCCGGGTTCGTATCCCGATCCCGCACTAAAATGTCAGGTGGTCCAGAGCATTGGCTGGGAACAGCTCTGGTTCCTCCCCTTACCCACAAATCTACCACTGACCCATGTTTCTCAAAGGGCAGCGTACAGTTCGGCATAGCACTGCGTCCGTAGACGTCTGTCTGGAGAGATGAAGGGCTGGCCGTTTTTTTTTCAACCTTTTTTTTTGCACTAAACAATCCACGGGTAATACGAAAATTAATAGAGGGATGAAAGGTTGGCAATTTTTCAACCTTATATATTTTTTGGGCCTCAAACAGAAATAGGGCTGGCCATTTTTTTTGAATGGAAATGGTGATGTTCTATGGTCAAGACCATCAATTGTGGCAGTGCCACACTTGTGTATGGGTTCCACATTTCTCACTTTAGTGCTTTTCATTAAATCATTAATCAAGAAGTGAAGTGAGACGATAATAATGATGATGATTGGAACATAATTGTGATGAAAACTACAAGAGAAAATTATTGGTAATGTGGTGGGTGTTAATTAGAGTTTCTGGGCGGAGTCACCTTGGCCCGTGCCTTCCGTACCATCTGATACGCTATTTCAAATGCCTGTCCTATCGTCATGAGGATCTCCTCTGCTATCACCTTGGCAACGAATGAACCAATTATCACAGGGGCTCCTCATGAATTTGTTACCTACCTCATTCGTTGCCATGAAAACGTGACTGTAGTACATTCCAGTCTTGTCCTTAGTGATGTATGCAAACACTCGTTTGTCCTCGATATCCTATTATATAGCATTATGTAATTAAAATTGACGTCATTATGATGTAATAGACTAACGTACCTGGGAACAGTAAGAGATGTCCTGAATGGCGTGGGTACTGACTACCATCTGAGATCATCAGTATTATCACATGATTATATATAGGATGCCACGGCAACCAACCTTGGACTTTCCGTCGATGAACTTTACACCTTTCCATGCGACAGAGAGAATGACATCTGGCAACTTCTGCATGTTCTCCGTAGAGGTCTGGGGTGGAACCGGAATGGGAGTATGAGGAATGAGAGTATGTAAGGATGGTAGTATGGGGGGATGAGACAACCTCACCCTCAGTCTGAGACAGGCCTCTTCAGTAGATTGTATTCCTTTCACCTTCACCACTATCACACTCCCCAGGTACTGAGAGGGAGAGATACAATACTTAGTTTTACACACACCCCAAATGGGCTGACGAAGCTCTTCAAGCACTACATCATACATAAAAAGTGTATTTGTTGGTGTTTTGTAGGCTGATATGACTCTGATGTTGCCAACACACACTATACACTAACCAATAGCAGAGACTTACTTTGGCTTCGTAGTTGATCGTCTCGTTGACGAGGGACGCCACGCTGTGTCGCCATGACGACGAGGAGGAGATAAGGGAGTGAGGTCTGGGGTCTGTGTCATCTCGTCCCTGAGACTCCAGCGGAGGTCGGAGTTCAATTGGAGATATGGGAGAAGGCGGAGTCTGAAAGAGTGATTATAAATGTTTTTTTGACAGTGAAACTCCTAAAATTTCATAATTATTACAAAAGCTTGAATTTTTTTGCTGAAAGTTTTACTCATGTATATACCTGTTGCCGTAACGACGGCTGTATGGAGGTGTAGTCTCGAAAGAGAGAGGGTGTGGCAGTGGTCTGAGTGGGCGGAGTTTCCCTCCTTCTCCTCCTCCTCGTCTGGTCCCAGTGAGTGGGAGGTGAGGACCAGTCTGGGTGACTGCTACACAACTCTGATATTCCATACAGGAGTCTGCGACGGTGTCCTAGCAACTCCACCCCCACCACCTGGACACAAGAGGGTTAAACTCCGTAATTAACAGTGGGGAAAGGGTTAAGCAGAGTGGGGTTTTAAAATCAATATTGTGGGGGAAAAGAGTGTGGAGCAAGATAGAGAATGAGTTTGGAGCGAGAAGATGACAATGTTCAAAAGACTTACTGAGGTAAGTTCAATGTCCCACATTCTAGAGATTTTCTGGAGAGTCAGTCCCTCAAATTTATTGGATAATTGACTCAGTTGGAGTGCCTCTAGCCATTCCGTAACTGTGGACATGCCCCCTAGCAATGGGGGAGGAGGCAGGAGGTGTGACGTCGCCTGGAGCGTTCTATGGATCACATGACATTGGATGATATCACACGATGTAATAATGACATAACCACTCACAGCTGATCCTCTGGGCTGGTCACTCCAATGTCTTGTAAATCTTCAGCAATTAACAATCCTCCTCCCTATTAGGACATACATAGGTTGAGTTTAGGACAAAAATCTGGACGTCCTGAACTCACCAGGAAGAGAAGGCAGTCAAACCCGTTGGTCTCTAGGTTACTGGTGTATTTCTCCATGGCGTTGTCGGCCAGCCAGGAGTGAAGGTCAGCTGGGGGAGAGGAGGCTGCGAGGTTTTCTCTTGAAATACTGCCAGTCATGTCCTTTAGTAGAGAGTCAATCTAGGGAGGGAAAAGTAGCGAATGATTGTGTGTATACATGTATAAAAGAAAAGTACTAGAAAAGGGGGGGCCTATGTAGCTATACATGTGCGTGAGCTGCGGTGTACATGTATATTGGGAGAAAAAAAACACCCAACATCGCGATCTTACAGAAACACCCTCTCATGATGATTGTGGATGAAACTTGGTTGAGAAAACTAAGTGGGTGTGGCCTGCTGACCTGATTCCATTCTCGCTGGACTCGACAGTCATCCCAAATGGTCTCCGCCCTCTGTCGGCTGACCACACCCTCTTCTCTTCCCTCTCCCTCTTCGCCCACTGACAACGTTGCTGCTACTGATGATGACAGGACAAGTCCGGCAAAAGGTAAACCATTCAGTTCCATCATTTTTGTCAATGGCTCTTCGTCCCTCTCTTCCTTCCCTCCCACCCCCTTTACTGAACTCTTGGCACTTTCTTTCTTCACGTCACGAACGAAAGATTGTGCCCCTGCGGTATCCACTCTGTCAGTGGTTGCCGTAGCAACACAGATTTCAGCAGCCTCTCCATCGATTTTTGTCTTTTCTTTATCAACTGGTTTCTTATCACTGGCCTCATCAGTGTTAGCCCCACCCACTTCACTACGGGACGATCGTCTCTTCGGAAAGGTCACCGGTGTCATTTCGTATATCCGTTCCCTGCTTCTTCGTGTCCGTGGGAGACGACCTTCGACCCTTGGCGGACTGTCATTGTTGTGACGTTGGTCGTCAGTGGCAACATTAGCAGCTGCAATAAGTCGTTCCCTAGCAACATCACCTGTCATTGACTGCGATGGAAGACTAGTCGACATTCTTCGTGCCATTGCGGTATCATCGTGGCACCCCACCCCCTCCCCCCTACCACCAGGACCACTCGACTGTGGTATACCCATCGGAGACGACTTTTGTCGCTCGTGGCAACGCCTCATTCTAATATTCTCGTATTTCGGACCACTCGTCTTCTTTACCTCGACATTCTCATACTGAATGCCCTGAGGAGATGAAATGTTCTCGTAGCTTCTCGAACTGTCGCTTCGTTTCTTCCCACCTTTCTCTCCTTCTCCTTCTCTTTCCATGTGTGCCACGTCCAACATGTAGTAGGCAGCTGGCAAGTCTTCTCCCCCGGTCTCCTCCCCTCCCTTTCCTTCCTTCTCCCCTCCTTTGAAATTCCCTACCTCCAAAACGTAATACGAACCGAGAAAATCTTCCCCGTTGTTTGGTTGCCCGGCAACAGAAGGGGTGGGGCCATTGTGAGAGGTGGTGACTGCACCAGGAGACCCCGGTTGCCCGGGAAACGAGGCGAGGAATGCGGGACCGATGGGGTTAAGGCGAACGTTACCAGCTGAATCTGATTGGACGGCAGTAACAGGATCAATGGTAGAGAGTTCACAGTACGCGCCATCATCTTTCGACAGCTGGAATCTCTTTTCCTTCTTCGAGAGTTTCTTCATCTTCACCGGAAGAGGCACCGACTTATGGCGGCCACCTCGGCCCTCCAAACCAGGGGGGAGGAGCTCCTGGTTGCTATAGCGACGGTAATCTTTGTAAGTCTTGGCTGGGACGATGGGAGGAGTTTCGTTGTCGTCGTCATTGGTCACAGAGTGATAATTCATGTGGGTGTGGTCTTGTGAGGGGGAGGGGGGAGGAGGGAACATGTCATCGGGAGATTCAACTGGTACAAGTTGACCTCCGACCTCTGGCAGAAGGGGAAAAAGGACAAATCAACGAACACCCTTTTTCTACTGAGTTTGGAAATTTCGCAACTGTGCAGGAAATTATATTGTCACTACAAACCTCTATGAAAGACAACATCTTGGGAGAGGAAGGAACCAGTTTTGCCGTGAACAGACCCCTCGAACATGACCTTTGAACTCCGACTGATGACGGAGATGTGGTCCCCAGCAGAGAAGGCCAGAGCCGACGAACTTGCCGATGCCGGCGTATAGCCGTTCCTCGCCACGGCAACCATGTGGGGGGAAACCCCCGATGACGTCGTCTCTTCCTTGTGTTCTGAGGATTAACATCATCACAATTATTAAATGTTCAAATTATCAATTACTCCTACATGTATACCTTCAATAAGCTTGGTGATTTCGCGAGCCCTCTCAGCAGGGAACTCCCTCAGGGCCTCGAGGACGGACTTGCTGGCTCTGTCTCTCGTCTCAACGCTGGCCCCCTTGTCCAGCAACATCTTCACCGTCTCAGGTTTGCCAAACAGAGCCGCCTCGTGGAGAGGTGTCCCGTGCTCGCCCTGATCAAAGATGAAACAAGAGAGATATCGCTATTGACAACTGCTTTATGTGGAGGAACGGCACATTCAAAATCCCCCAATGTACGTACACAATTGGTTACCATGACGTTGACGGAGATCCCGGCGTTGATAAGAGAGAGGGCGACAAGGGTGTGCCCATTCCTGGCGGCGAGATGAAGAGGAGAGAATTTCCCCCTGGAGAGACTCAGTAGCTCGGGGCAGTGGGAGATCAGCAGGTGAACCTGCCACATGATATCCTATAGTTATCAGCGTGCTGAGAAGGACCTAGCTAGTGCAGAGTGCAGAAATATTATCTTGCGTATTGTGTAATTATGGTATGGACAGCTGAGCAAAAATTCCTGGAAAAAAATTGTGTAATTGATGATGACTAGATGGGCCCGACTTTGGATGGCGGTTGTCCCAATGGTATATACTCACTGTATCCAGGTGACCATACTGAGCAGCCAGGTCCAGCGGAGTCTCTCCCTGACAGTTGTGGAGGATGGGGTCTGCGTGACGCTGGGAGAGAGAGAGAGAGAGAGATATAATTTCATGACTAATACAGTGGAACTCCTCTAATCAGGACACCAATGGAACAGAAGATAATATTAGTGAGGTGTCCTTCCACTCACAAAATGCTTACATTTTTTGCACACAACCAGAATATTTTCAGAGGGAGAGATAGCATTGCTATTCCAACCTCCAACTATAGTCTATTTACCATGGATGGTTGGTTTGTCATTTCGTTTTCTCGCGTGCCTACAAAAAATGCAAAACCGTTCAAACCCTTACTTGGAAGGGAGACAGTTAAGTAAAGAAGAGGTGAGATAGTGAGAGATAGCACTGCCATTCCAACCTCCAACTATAGTCTATCTACTGTGGATGGTTGGTTTGTCATTTCGTTTTCTCGCGTGCCTACAAAAAATGCAAAACCGTTCTACCTCACCTGCAGAAGGTAATCAACAACAGCAGAGTATCCATACTGTGCCGCCAGGTGAAGAGGAGTGTTGTCAGTATCGTTCTGTTGGTTGACATTGGCACGGGACGGCCCCTGGCTGACGAGCACCCTGACGACCTCCAAGTCTCCCTTCCATGCCGCCAGATGGAGTGGACCGGAGCCTGAGCAGTCTGGAATGGTGGTCGACGCCCCACACCGCAGCAACAGGCGAACTGTCTCACTATGAACATGATGTATTTATGATGTCATTAGTGTGAGGGAGAGTACAGATAGCAACAAGGTATATACAATGTTGGGGAGAGTGGATGATGTAATGATTACATCATTGATTACTCACCATTGTCCGTTGAGGGAGGCGTGGTGAAGCAGAGTGTAGCCTTGCTCATCCTGCATGTTGGGAGATGCTCCTTTCCTAAGACTGAGAGAGAGATGTCGTAATGTTGCTTGGAGATTCCCATGGCAGAATTTCCAAAGCTCACATGTTGACCCAACACCAATGGGACAAAAAAACAAATCCGCCTCCTTTTCTCAACACATAATAATGACTCTGTAAACCTCTTCCATCAATAGACGTTAGGGTTATTGAACAGAGTTGGTAGCAGTTGCTGGCTTTAGCAAAAACTGTTCATATTATCTCACGCTCTCCTAAGAGTAGCCAATGTTGGACAAACATGTGCATTTTGTACATTAGCAACATTTACAATACCATATCTCACTCAAATACACTGATATGTTGACACTGCATTTCCCAACACAGGCTATAGTGCATTGCCATGTTAGGTACAGCTACATAAGAACGCCCTGTCATCAAATTTCATTGTGAGTAACATAGGCCATAGTCACTACCATATAAAGTCAGTAACTAACCCAACCTCTATCTCTGAGACCAGGCGAATTCCATGGCATTGTGAAATCATAGAGATAATGCACAGTGTGTTCCACGGAGTTGGCATGGCAATTATCCAACTAAAATCAAAGGCTACACCCCCCTATATAGAACTCTGAACAAGGGACATCCAAGTTGTCCTGCATTCCTTCTCTTATTCAGAAGTACATATCAGTATGGGGGAGAAAAAATTGTCCCTTATAGAGGTGTTCTTTATATAGAGAGTCTGTCTAGGAGGATCTAGTGTATACCTAACTCCAGATGACTGTTTTTTCCCTCTCCCTCTTGTTGGAGGCGTGTCTTTGTCGCTGGCCAGGAAGGTGGCGAATGCTTTCTCCAGGAACTCAGTGTTCCCATTCTGTGCAGCCTTGAAGAGCTCCGAATCTCTCCCCATGTTGCTAGGCGTCTCCAGGGGGCGTGGCTTGTCGGAGGGACAACAAAGAGGGGCAGTGGTGCTAATATGTGGTAATGAAAGTCACGAGCTGTTTAAGTTATACTAAACCACAGGTTTACGCTATTTGTAAGCATGTAAACACGAATGTTAGTAAACATTCTTACAGAAGCATGTTCCGCCCCTTTTCCACGTTCAAACATGAACCTCTTACCCGCTTGTTGATCTCCTTGTGTTCTCTCTGGTGACAAACTAGCGGCCTCCCTCAATCGCCTCCAAGAAAAAGACGAATGTCCTCCTTTTCTTGCCCCGGAAACTGCGAATCCGTAACGGTATAGAGTCCGACGGAAGAAATTACGCGTGTGGCTCCGTCAGTACCGTTATTCGGCTGCAAACAATCCTCGACCTCTCGCCGAGGCAGCTAGCTAAAAACTCCGCTTGGCACGCACTTGCCCGACCCAAAATCGCTGCGGGATTGCGTCACGTGGCGCACACGTGAAACTAACTCCACCCTCTGATCCTCGCACGCACTCGCGAGTAGCACGAGTGTAAGAACATGGAGAACACGTGATCTACACGTTCGCACGCTCGCGAGTATTGCGAGAGGTAAGAGTGTGACCTTTGCACTGGAGCTCCTGGACGAGCGCCAGAGAAAACATATAACCGGGTGGTGCAGTAACCGCAGTTTTCCGCGGCTCCCTTTCTCCGTACTCTGTCGACATCTCCGTCGATCCACGTCCTGCGGCTGGGAAGAAGGTGCGGGGAAACTGCGAGGAGACGGGCCCGGGGCCTTTTTAACGGCTGCACGAGGGAGCTCCGAGCGAGTAAACGAGCCGTCTACAAGTAAACAACGACGATTTTACAAGCCGTGAAGCCAGGCTCGTGAAGGAACTAAAGCGGCTGGAGGACGCCGGAATCGAGCTCGCGATCGCAGGTTCTTAGTTTGCTGCACTGAAGCAGTTTCGCAACCTCTCATCCTCATTATTGCCCTAATGACAGCTGGTTCTACCTCCATGATCTGAGAAAACAGCTCCTTCGCCCACGAAACTCAATTCGTCTGCATTGGAACTCCTCACAGAGAGAAGCACAGAGATATAAGAAGACACAACTTGTGGTTGCAGCTGGTCGGTTGGTATGGCGATGAGAAAGTTTGTTCGAAGGTTCAGCAGTGCGAGCCTGGACATGGTGCCCCAGGGGAAGAAAGACAGCCGAGAAAGAAGTGTGTCCGAGCTTGTCGAGTCCTCGGAGAGCGTAAAGATATCGCCGGATTCGAACCTGGAATATCTCGGGTACACGTACGTGAAGGACGCTCGGTCGCTAAGGGAGATACAAACGGCAATTCGGACAGTCAAACAGACATCTCTGAACAGAGACCACTGGGTGGGGTTGGTCGTCAAGGCAGGGATGTTGCTGGTCCAGGACATGACGGGAGAGATGCTGATTATGAGCTCTGTGGCTTGTATAGCACAGTGTGTGTGTGAACTGAACCGTGCTCTCAACGACTGTCTAGCCGTCACTTTCAGCTCTGGACACAACGCAAAACAGTGCCACGTATTCCAGGCCAAGTCAGCCCGAGAGGTAAGCCGTCTATCGTAACCATCACACTTACTGTATATGTTATGGGGAAAAGCATAATAGCTGCAGTATGCTGATGTATTGTTGAATTCAGTGCACTGATTTTTTCTGCTTCATTTAACACAGTCTATTGTGATAGAGACTTAGCTCATATTTCAGTCACTCAGTTACCAAGCGAGTACTATAATTTGTATGTAGGTTGTTGCCTCAGAAGTATACTTTTGAAGGTATAATGAATGTACTACTGTAGTACAGCTGTAATAATACCATCCTCCCCCAGTTGCAATGTATGGCTGTTGTTGCTGTTGTTGGAGTGGGAGGCTGGCCTACACAAGCGTAATGTAATTACTCAATTTTGGTATAGGAATTGTCCTCCACTGACTACAAGAGAGAGATGAGGATAGATAGGGAGTGAGGATATAGCCAGGGAGTGAGAGAGAGAGAGGGAAATGGGAACCAATAACAATGCTTGTTTTCTGGGGAAAAACTCCCACATAGAAAGTGAAAAACAAAACTGTTTGTGCACAGCCCTGGTGAGCGAGATTTTAATGCGTTTGCCAAATCCTCAACTTCTTAAAAATGTGTTTGGATTCAAAAATCATGCAATATTCTGAAGGTTATAGTCACAATAAAGGAAGTTCTTCCATATGTTCCGTGACTGCTCAAAGCCATCGCCGTGGTTACCTGTCCTCTTTGTGTTTGTTATCTTGTGAGGAATTGCCGTGTACTTTGCCCTGTCAGCGAAGGTGCCCCAATGTAAGTGACTCCATATTTGGAAACCTCCACGAGGGCTTGCTTCTTCTTCTTCATGTCTCAGTCATCTGACTATCATGTGACGTTTTTTAAAAGTATCCTTTATATTTTTTTGAAACACCATTAGTATGGGACAGAACCAAGTGTCCTTTATAGAGAGGTGCCATTTATTCTCACCAAGCAACCAGTTCTTCACACATCCATAAAAATATGTCATAGAAACTGTTTAAATAGGGGTAGTCATAGCAACCATTGAAGCTGCTGAATAGCGTAATTTCCAAGGTGAATGGAGTGGCTTCAGTGTACAGAGAATTAAGCCTATGTTTGTACCTCAGTCACCAGAGGACAATACTCGTGTAAAGATGTTCTCTTTGTTCGTCCATTCACAAGCTTTCAGGTACTTTTTGCTGTTTCCTTGTCACCTCCACCGGGCAATAACAGTTGCTAGAATGGCATGTTGTGTGTACATAGTGTTGTTTTCAGTGTTCAGCCTTGCTTGGGGTCTGTGCACACGGTTATATGTCTGGAGGCGTGTTTACACAGTGGGTACTACGGCAACAAGAGAGTAAACAGTTGGTGTATGCAAATGAAAACTCAGTTTCCTAACTGGTCCCCAAGATAGTGATAACATGTCCCCAAGAGACTACAACCCCCTTGCACACGCGGGTAGTGTGTATACAGCCAGGCTGTCCGTCTGTGTGTGCCAATGTTCCATATGTTGATGACCATGTCTGATAATGCTCGCCTCAAACATGGAATGTAAACATTCCCAATACCAATAGCATGTTTACATGTAATAGTCATGTAATAGGCACGTATACTATACAACGTGTACTGTAATTACACCGTTTGTATGGTGCGCGGTGAATGCTGGGGTGCTTGTATTAGCTGCCTTATTTGGGAGCTGTGTACATGAAGCAAGGCTTGGTTTAAAAGTGGCAGTACCCACACGCGCACGTAAGGAGCCATCATGACAGGGTTGGTGAAAGTTTGGGCAAAAGGTTGACTCATACAGAGCAAGGCAGAGCACTCTGTGTTCTAGACAACTAGCTCAGCTGGCTGGGTTGAACTACAAGTTGTAATAAAAACACGCTTTGATATCAAAAGTGTGCGTAGCTGTGTGTGCAGTCACTCCGTGTAATGTGGTTTGAGAGAGTTGCAGCTGCAATTAGCTGCAGTTAGAGCCTGCGACAAACAGCTGCATCGCTATAGCGAGAGAGAGAGTGTCTGAGTATCTGACTGTCATGGCGGTGTGGGGAGCTTCCGTGCCAATTGCTTGTGTTCTGACTGCCAGCTACCTCTTTGCCTACTCCACTGTACTTACGTTGCCAAGATACACTGGTAATCACATACATCGGTTTATAATTGGCATGGCGATTGATTATGTAATGCAGAAATGAGTATTCTTACTTGCGCCGTCCTTTCTTGGCTCCGCCCATTGTTCTGGGTGTGTGAGCTATATATAGTACTGCTGTACATTGTGAGCAGTGGAACCACTCTCTGAGGACACCATGAAATGGGGACACCTCTCTAATATCCTCTTTCTCCCTCTAAAGGCGTCGGAGTTGGTTCACAATGTGCAGAAGGCCACCAGAGCATCGCAGAGACCTCGGGTCAGAGGTCAGAGTGAAATGATGGCACCACTGAAGAGCCCAAAACAAGTAACTGAACTACAGTATGATAATATGATGACCATTCTATTATTATACCATTTTCATAATGCAAAGATTCACAATTGACACTGACCATTTGTGCCTTCGTTTCAATCATGTTCTTCTTTCTTTCACCCCTTCTCTTGTCTCTGCAGCTGGAGAAGAGTCCAAAGCTGGGTATGCATATGATGGAGACGAAGAGGGAGAAGTAATGGAACATAAGCCCATCTCCCACTCTCTCTCTCGCAATGAGAGTAAACGTATCCTCGTGCGACCACCGTCAGCAGAGTGCTCCACCTCCTCCGCCTATCTCGGTCAGTGGGCAAGGGGTTAATGATAGAAGTCATGTGACAGATCACATGATCCGTATCTTGTCTCTGTACAGACTCCCTGTCTCCCTACGGCAAATTCCACAACCATTCGGTGGGATTTATGACAACTCCTCCTAAAGGTACAAAATATTTATAAAATTTAAGTGCATTTTGGGTTTTTTTTACTTGACCATTTCATTATGTCAATAATTTTTCAACTTGGATCCGTAGGTAAAAAAATTTATGTACACAATTTTACATTTTTCATACCCTAGCATCTTCAACAATGTGAATAATTTCTAGTTTTTCTCATTCCTGACTGTGTTGCCAGGGAAACGGAGAGGGGCAGGGGGGAAGGGAGGGAGGCAACGAGATGCGAGAGAGCGTTTGGTCGTCAAGACAAAGAGGCCCAGATACTGAGTGCTGCTGATAAGGTCACGGAGAACAACGCTCAGCTGAGGACCAGTGCTAGGTTAGGTTGCCCAGGCAACTAGGATGATAATGATATTCATTGGCTTAGCACAGCTATGAATGGTATTCACACCTGTTGTAATGGTATTCATGGCATCAGAATATGACCACATGTTGTCAACACACGTGTGTTTTGTATTGGTGCATAATTTTTGCACAACACCTCTCTAATAAGGACACCTTTTCTTTCCGAAACAACAGTTCTTGCAACCACTGAACACTTAGGATTAGAGGGTTTCCACTGTATATCATTTCCTCTCCCATTTCTCTAGTAAAAGGACTCCCTCCAGCCCATTTGAAGATGCCCTCTACTCCATGCACGTATCCAATAGCGACCTCCTCTCCAACTACATCAAGAGCGGACACGTTCCCGTGGACGCATGTGACAGCTCGGGCAACAGTCTCCTTCACTACGCCGTTGCCATTGGCAACGTCGATGCCGTTAACAAAATCAATATGCAGCTGAAGTTTCTCTTAACTGTAAAAGTAAAAAAAAGGTCTACTTTGAACTATTAACCCGCCCAAAGGGGGGGAAGTAGGGGAACCCCTTTGGGCCAAAGGAGACGGAAG